>CAJPIZ010002557.1:0-13372 GCA_905368565.1 Medioppia subpectinata
ATTGTCATCAAAGCCTTAGCCATTGCCGGCCACTGACCGCCCAAACCCGGGAATACTAACCATAAAGGTTTAACTGTTTGGTCATTAATTGTTCCTAATTTTCTCGTGTAGTTATAATTGATTTCATTGTTTTCGTCCAAAAATTTTTTTATTATCAATGAACCTAAAATGTAATTTAGTATAATTTTAAATAAATTTTATATTATGTTTAATGTTAGGCATTTCCCTCTTTGGTTGAATAAATTCAAAAAAAAATTTGTGGGATAAAATTTATCGTATTGAAAATCAGGAATACTGTTATAGTATAAGTATAACTAAGCCGAACGATCATATAAACCAAATTATTCATATTAGAATAGTGGTTAAAAATAGTAATAAAGTAATAAAGTAATAAATATATAAATATGGATAACAAGTAAAGTAATCAAATTTACACATATGGCACTGCTTTTCATTTAAAATCTACATATTTACTTTTAATAATCACTGTATCAAATTTTTCCTAACTAAAACATACAAATAAAATAATTCTTTATATTTTTGATTTTTTAACAAAATTATCTATTAATCGAACAACTAGCTCTATAATTAGTGCAGTGAAAAATTTTAATATTGTAAATTTAACAAAGTGTGTTCTTTAATAATTAATGTTAAACACTTTGATAAACTAATTGTTAAAA
Organism: Medioppia subpectinata; assembly: GCA_905368565.1. Taxonomy (NCBI): domain Eukaryota; kingdom Metazoa; phylum Arthropoda; class Arachnida; order Sarcoptiformes; family Oppiidae; genus Medioppia; species Medioppia subpectinata. The sequence continues at coordinate 681 of CAJPIZ010002557.1, forward strand.
TTAAACATGAAGATTTTAATTGCAATCAGTTGCATTTGTTTACATTTGATAATTTTAAAGCAGAATATTTACATTCAACTTGTTTATAAAAAAGATCATGAAACACGTTTCACATCATAATTCATTTTTTTAAAAATGATATTTTATAAATGACAATTTAAAACAACATATAAATTAATTTACTTAGAAATACAACAATTTATATGATATTTTAATAATTATAATATAATGTATACAATGTTTTAACAAATAGCGTTAATTTAAGTAAGATGTATTGTAATATCAATAAATGTCACAAATGTTTTACACAAAATTTGCAAAATTTAATGAGTGTTTCGTTGATTAAAATGTTAAATAAATCAAATGCAACGAAGAGTTTGTATTTTGAATACAAATAATAGTGTTTTGTGATAATCACATGTTTATATTTGCTTGGATATAGTCTCCTAATTAAAGTTTGTTTTACCTTAAAATTCAACTTCTCCATGAAGTTTTCTTTCATTTTGAGCAAAATTCACAAGCTTGTATATAACATAATATGTTGTAAACCGATTACAAGGCAATGTATATACAGGGCATATATAAATAGATCATACAAAAAGTAAACTCAAATATAACGAAAAGTATTCGCGATAATCGCGACAAAACTAAAAATTAAAAATTTTTCCATAGACATAAAAAGTTTTCAAAAAAATCCCGATATATCTAATTTTTACTTATAATTATGAATCTGTGATTGTAATTTGTTTGCTATAAGTAATGTTAGACATTTCCCTCTCAGGTCGAATATATTGACCAAAAATATTTTTAGAAGAAAGATATATTATCTTTTTGAAAACAAGAAAAATAAGATTCAATGTGGTCAAACAATGACCAGTTGATGCATATAAATACTTTTTACTAACTGATCACGTGTATCTCAATATAGTTAAACATATTAGATCAGTAGATTTTGTTAAACCTACTCAGTTTATTTAATTTAAATAAATTTGTTACTAATTTCTTAAACACATTTTTATAGATAAATAGTGATTAATAATTAAAACGTAGTCAAACGATGATTAGTCAATCTAGTAACGCATTCACATCTCCAAAATAGTTTGTTAAACTTGAGATGTTGATGAATATATTCAATTAATTAAATTTAAATTAATTTTTGAATAATTTTTTAAACAATATTTAAGATGGCGCAAAATATTTTGAATTAATTAGCATTTATAGATACATTAGTTGACTATAAATTTTTTTTGAAAATATAGGAATGTACCCAAAAATGCTTAAGATTAATTAGTCAAAGTTTGTTTATGTCTGATTAGTTATTAAATGTTGATAATAAAGTGTATTAAAAACTAGTAAAAAAAACTGTAATTGGACTTACCCCTGTACGGCATTCCCCCTGAATTAATACATGGTACAAATCTCATAACTGGGGCCAATAGTGCCAAAAAGTCATTCGTCACTCTCTTTGGGTTGTTTTGTATAAAATCCATCACATATTTGACCGCTTCTTCAGTTCGGCCGCAAATGTTAACAATTCTGGGAATGTTTTCGGCGATTAGAAAGCTATTACTAGTTTCCACTTTATAGTTCGGTTCAAGCAATACGTGCGCATTAGTTCCTCCTATTCCGAAATTGTTCACTGCTGCCAAACCTATTTCATTTAAAATTTGTTTTATATAATTTAGTGAGCGCATATTAACTAAATAATATGGTATATACTTTTGAGTAATATGTGTATATACACCTTTAATAAAGTTTTTAATATATTCTATAAACAATTTAACACTAATTTAGCTTTTAATTAATTAAATGAAATTTATTTGCATTAATTCAAAATTAATTCTAACTATATATAGCTACAGTAATATTTAATTACCAGGTATATATTCATATTTTTCATTTATGGCCATAAGGGGTGGGAAATATCTTTTTAGTTCTTTTTTCAGTTGCTTTAAATTAAGGTTTGGTGGAATGCATTGATTCTCATATGCTACCAACACTTTTATAAGCGATGATAAACCAGAACTTCCCTCTGAATGGCCAATATTGCTCTTCACGGCACCCAAAGGCAATGGTGTTGTTCTGGTTGCGCAGTAAGCGTTGTATATAGCTTTTACCTCTTGTGGATCCCCAACCTATCAAGTTATGTAATTATAAATTAAGTCAAATATGAAGATATTATAATTAAACACAACCAAGTAATCACAAAAAGTGTTAATTGATAAGAAATACGAATTGGAAAAATGTAATTCAAAACGTAAAAATTCAATTGTTATGTTAATACAACTAAACAAACTAAAATTACACATTATTTTACAAGATTGCTATTATTATTATTATTAAAAACTTTCAAATATTAATAAACTTAGACATTTCTATATTTATTATAGAGAATTTGGAATGTATATAATATATTGTTAACAATATTAAGATATCATCAAAAATATTAATTGTTTTAAAGTTAGTTTGCCTAAGAAATACAGTTTGCAATATAATTTGAATAACTATAATTGAATTAATCACAAATAGTTGTAATTTAAATTAAGTTTAGTTGATTTTCTGACCAGCTGTTAGTAATTATTTGAGTACACTCGCAGTCGTAGTGTTAACAACAATAACATAAATTTCAATTCATGACAAGGTATTTTGCTCTCATTTCCCATAAAGAAATGATATTGTTAACATTATGGCCGCGAGTGTCCGCAAATAATTGCTAAGTTATTTAAATTATATTTTACCTGAAAATTTTATAACGAGTACGTTAACTAAATTCATTCAAAAACACTAACAAAGTTTGATTAGTGATAAAACAGTTTTTATATCACCAAGTCAAAAATTATAAAAGTTTTTCCAACTAACTCAACTATCAGTTATATGTATTTTTAATAGAATTTTTCACAATGTAAGAAAAATAAGTATGCATAATCTACCTTGGTTCCAGTTGCATGGGCTTCAAAATAGGTTAGCCTTTTAGGATCAATATTACTTAAAGTATACGTTTCCCTCATGAGTTGCTCCTGAGAGTCGGCCGAAGGGTATAGCATTCCAACAGTTTTCCTTCCGTCAACATTCATACGCGAAGACACAATTTGAGCGTACATACGGTGTGAGTCCTGTCGGCGCTGTAGAAACACAGCTACGACGGCCTCAGACCTGACAAAACCGTCCGCCGACTCATCAAACACTGCGGACACTCCTCTCGGAGAACATACTCCAAACTCATACAGATATTGACTGATTAATGGCTCAAATAACATATGAGTGCCACAAACGATTGCTGCATCGGCTTTACCTGTGGAAATATTTTAATTTAATGCATTGTTAAACACAGCGATGCTATACGTTAACCAAACTTTAGGTCATATAAACCACATTATTCATTGGTGGATTGTGATTTTAAATGTCAAAATAATAAAAAAATGATATAGAATTGGACATAAAACTGTGTTAAATTGTGAACTTAATCATGATTCGGTAATATAAATGTCAAATGGAGTGTTTATATATCGATGACGATATTGTGATTTCAATTTAATAAAAGTTTTTTGTCACGTAATGTTAATGTCAACCTCTGAATTAATATTATATATAATGTAACAGAGTGAAAGTGTATTAGGAAATCATATGGATTTTACTATTAATTTGTGGTTAGAAAAAATAATGTAGGCAAAAGGATGTGGGAGTTCTAGTGTAAATTTATTAATTTTAGCAATATTTTTACACAATAGTTTACTATTGACATGGTCTTTTAATAAATGTTAATTAAAGAATTTAATACAAATAGAGGGGATATGTTATTTTGATTAGTCGTATTAATTTCATTATAATCTAATAGTAATAATAATAGATAATAACAATGCAATAAATATTAACTAACCTAATAATATGTCATTGCAAGCCAAAGTTAACGCTGATAGACTGGAAGAACATGCGGTGTCCACTACTAGTGAAGGACCCTTGAAATCGTTGGCGAATGATATTCGGCTTGCGTAAAGATTTTTCATATTGTACACAGTTTTAAATATGACATTATGTATGGATCCGCTCACATCCGGTTGCACGTCCGGTGAATAACCGTCGGAATGTGGATATGTAGTAAGTCCAATGTATACACCGGTATTTGAACCCCGCAATGACTGTGGGTTAACGCCTAAAATAAAATGAAAGTTCATAATTCACGGCAACTATATTTTGGGTTATTGCATTTGGGCGAATTAAGGCAAATTTATGGCAAACCTGAGTCCAAAATTGCCTCATAGGACACCTCCAGAAGAATAAATGACTCAGGCTTAGTACTTTCTACTAATTGATCCATTAAACCAAAGAATCCTTTATCGAAATGCTGGTAGTTATTGATTCGGCCCATTCGTTGCGACATATCATAGATTCCTAAATAAATGACTGACATAAGTAATATATAATAATTTAATTATGATTAAGAAAGAATATCGTCAATATCGTTTAATTCAAATTCATCATGCACGAATTGTCTATTAATTAAATATTAAACCACATTTCTATACATAATAACATTGTTTATTGCAAAGTTTATGACGTCATTGCGATATTGCAGTATGAATTTTATTTCAATTATATTTTTAACCACGATTCATATATGAAGAATGTAATTTGTAAGATTTTATGGACAATGCTAAGTCGATTTAATGTGCTAATCCAATCGACTTTTATCAAATGTATAGATAATGTTAATCTATTATATGAGCATCACCCGAATCGTGGTTAGCTCATAGCATCGCCGTGTAAACCTTGTTTGACCATATTAAACTCTTATAAACTTAAAAGATTCTACTTTAATTATATATTGCTTTATATTAATATTTCCTATTACGAAATTAAACTGTAATTTATGATGAACAATTGAAAATTCATTTTTATTGAAAAGTAAAAATAATTCAAATTCTGTGATAGGCATTATTATTAGCAACCATCGATCATTATTACAGTAATGTTTCATTTATTCCTTAAATAAATACCCATATTGGTATATAGGTATAACTAATCACCATACAGTAGTTTTTGTTTAAAAACTTTTTAATATATTAAAATTTTGGTCTAGCTCGGTCATTTGCCACACTATTTCTCAGTCCTTTAGGTCAGATTGTTCAGGTACAGTCTGTGAGGTCAGAATAACCGATATAACGTTTTTGAGCACATGATTTTATTTGGAAATACAACGATTAAGATTTATATGTTATTTAACTTTATATGAACCCATAACCAGCTCATTTAGGTTACATCTACAATAGGTTAAAATTCTAATATGTTTGCTATAGATTCTTTTTAGTGAATTCACAACTTCTTTAAATAAATTTAATAGTTTTTGTATGTATAATAAAGTAAGAAATATTGGATTAAATGGAAACCTAGTTCCTTGACGGTAAAGGCGTGTAGTTCTGAAATTAGTTTCATAATTTAGGTTGACATTCTTAGGCACCAGAATCCAAGTTTAATTAAGATCGGATGAATACTTTAAGAACAGGATTTTGTCAAAGTTTGTCGGTCGGCAATATTTTGAAAAATTAACAAGAAAATATTTGACTAAAAATTATCTCATTTTCAAGTAAAAATATTTTTACCAAAGATGTGTTTGAAGTGATTATTTGTTTATTGGTATTCATTATTAGTTATCAGACAATAGTTTAGTGTAGATATCATAACATTAAATATAACGGGAATCAATTGCGAGCCGACCGAACACAGGCCGCCAATCGGGTTAATCACCGATTTTTGTGTGGCCACAGTTGGGGTAGCGGTCAGTGTTGGTCAATGAATAGTATACTGTTATATACATTGAATAACAAATGTCTCAGAAGAAGAAGGGTTTTAAATTAACTCTATTAGTATTTGAGCATGATCAAGTTAACTATGATTTCAACCATCGGTCAATACAAAAACAAACCCCTTCCCATAGGAATATATTAAATCGACTGACAAACTTTGAAAAAATCCTGTTCATAAACTATTCATCCAATCTTGATAAACTTGGATTCTGGTGCCTAAGAATGTCAACTAATTTCAGAATTCTAGCTACACGCCTTCACCTTCAAGGAATTAGGTTTCCATTTAATCCAATAGATGAATCAATCTATAATTATAAAGATTTGTTGGTTATTACTAAACTGATTTGGCAGATATTATAAAAAGCATGATTGTAAAATTTCGGTAATTTATCAAACGGTCTGATATCTATATAATGTTATTTTAAAATATTAATAAAATATACGGTTTAATATAATATTTATAAGAGCAATCTGAGTTAACCATTGTTAGCGTTATTGCCCATAATAATGGCAGAATCTCTATATACCATAAAATAAATCTATATTCCGTAATATTTTTATGTCTACAAACCTTTAGGCCATCGTTTGTTGTCGTCAGTTATCATATCTATGCCACCAAAAAGATTTTTTGCAAACTGATCGGTAGTATCTGAGAGGGGAAACCGACCGCTCATTCCAGACAATACGATATCGTTTGCAATTGAAGACATTTTTAGCGTTATATTCTGTAATTAATACATTGAGAAAAACATTTTAATAAGTGAATGTTTAAATTCGCATCTATTTATACTTTCTAAGTATATAAAAGATAATATATTTGCGTTTAATTATTGTAATTATTGTAAATGAGCTAAAAATATTTATTACATGATTGATTAACACAATTCATCTAAAGAATAAATTTTAAGAAGTTATTAAAATGATTACTTCGTATAAAATACGGTATATAATTATAAATTTATATTTTTAAAAAATCATACATTTAAATGTAGCATAGATAATAAACATTTAAAAAATAATATTAATAGGGCTGAATCATTTTTGTGCAATTTTCTATATATAAAATATAGTAACAGATTTATTCATGTGTAACTTCGTTAATAGTGTGTTGTTTTTAATGTGAAACGCACAAATGAATTATCATAAAATCTATAATAAAAACTTCACATTGTTTGGCATTTGGTTTATTATTAATAATGCTCATTAATGTAAAAGCATACATGTTATTCATATGTTAGTTAAAAACATTAATTTCAATTTTAAATAAAATAATTAAGCTTGTGACACAAAGAATATAATAATGAATTGTATTGTAATCACCATAACATTAACACTATTAAGGCAGTTGATAAGTAATTCAACGCGAACTAGTGGACTCACCTTTGGCTCCTCCATCCAGGCGGCGACGACTCTACCTATTGGCGGCGACTCTTCTCTTTGGCGACGACTCTTCTCTTGGGCGACGACTCTTTTCATTGGCAACAGCTTACCATCAACAGCACAACCTCTACCGTAAGTCTCATAAGATTTTCATACTCGCCTTACAAGCCCGTTATCGCCCTCTTTACCATTCTCGCCCTTTGCCTCTATGTAGCAATCGGTTAGTTAGTTTGATGTAGCTGTCGAGTGCCGACGAAGCACTCGTAGTGAGGGTGGATGTCTTGTCGTGTGGACGACTGTGCGGCCGCGAAGCCCTAACGGGTGGTTCTAACCCACTTATCGTTTAACCGGCGAGACCAAAACCTTAGCTTAGGGTCTGAATCGGTAACCGCCTAACAGCCAAGTCCATTAGTGTTCGCGAGCCGTTAGCCGCGATGACAACAGGGTTTTGGTTCCCTCTCCTAGGTGCTCTAGTGCCCATTGTCAACCGAAAACGATGGACGGCCCTGGACCCAACCATTTGCCAGACATCCGGCGACTAACGCCAATGCCAGACGCGCCTTCAGGCCTCTGTCGGTGGGTTAACCGCCGACGACTGAGCGCTAAATAATCTCCTAATCCCTTGAGGCTACTCAACCTCACCCCCGCTATGTCTTGAACCTAGTGTTGCCAACTCTGATCGACTACCGCCTTGAAAAATACAAAATTCTTCTAAATTCACCTTGACAAAACCTTGACCTCTATTATTATTGCATATTTGGTCATAATTATTTTTGAAATAGGAGCAAAATGTAAATTTAAGTTTTAATTTAATTTAGTTTTATTTTACTACAGTGAATTTTCCATATAAAATACGGGCATTTTGAAGACAAAAGTCTTTCGTATGAAAGGTTTTTATTAAAGAATTTGTTTTGCTATTATACAAATAGGCAATAAATATATTCTAAGTTTTTAATAGTTGGTTCATTACAATAAATACCTAAAATAGACATACGGTAATTACATTTGCTCTCACCTTGACTTGTCTATGTCAAAATGAGACTCTTGCTTTTCACTTTGACCAGAACTCTCTCACATTGCAAATCAAGGCAAACCTTGACCAGTTGGCAACCCCACTTGAACCCCCAAAACAGGTCCATGTTACAACATTATGATCAACTTTCTGGATAATAAGTGTGTAGTTACAATTATTTAATTTTAATTTCTAACTATTGAAATATTAGTCTTGGGCTTATAACCGAGGTTTAGGCGATGAGAGTAACAATGGTCGCCATTAGGGACCCGTTTGTGGCACATATTTTGCGATTTTCCTATTAATTTCTTAATTGTTTTTACATCGTTACATCGAAAATTTTTCAATCTATTTCTAAGTAGTTGTAATAGATTATGAACTATTCGACTTTAAAATCATAAATTTAGGGAGAGTCCATATAAGGATAATTCGATTTAAAGCGTTGAGCTATGTTTTTGCCTCACCGACCGCTTCTATAAAAGATTAACATGGCACTTGATATACAGATAACTTTATTAATTCATAAAAAAAAATGCACACTTTAATTATTTGAATAAAACTTTCTTATTTAGAATGTTTATATATAAGGTCCATACAAATCTTTGCGTGTCGTTATTTGTCACCATTTTGGAAAAGCTAAAGTAACAATATTATCATTCATATATAGATCAATAGCCGGAAATTGTTTCCACATAACAATAATTTTGGTCACGTGATTATATATCATTGTGAAAATGGATTATTTGCAAAACCAATGGTGTAAACCTACAGTGATTATAGGAGGGAGGGTGGGGCTTAAGGTTGGATAGAAGAGATATCAAAATGTTTAACACATTTAAAACAACAATCGTCTGATTATACATTTTCAAATGGCAGGCTAACAAACTACGTCAATATGTTAACCTATGGGACTGAAATTTTTTCAACGAACATCATTATAATTTAACGGACTAATCTGAATTAAATTGGTCTATTGAACTTGATAATTTAAATAAAATAATTGTTGTTTATAATTCATTAAATTGTCAAAATAGCAATATTTAAATCATCCTAACAATAACCATTAAAAAATTATTAAATTGTTTTATTCTTTCATATCTTTTGTGGTTAAGGTATTGCATTGCTGCGTATGAGTAATACCCGAATTGTGGTTAACGTATAGCATCGCTGCGTATGAGTAATACCCGAATTGTGGTTAACGTATAGCATCGCTGTGTGATTCTTGCTTTCTTAAAGCTCTATTAATAGAACTTTCGTGATAGCCGTTAAAGTACATTTAGTTGCATGAATTTGTTAAATACTTCTGTGTGCGTGTTATTTAATAATTTACTTCAAGATTTTTTTTATCAAGACAACAAATTAAGTTTGTATATTGTTCATTACAAACCACATAAAGCTGCCAACAAATCGTATATATAATAACAAGTGAATCATATAGTAAAAATAACTTAATTATAAGTTAATTGTTTGTTGATTATTTAATTAATAAAAGCATCTTTAATATATAAACTTAAACAATATGGACATAACAGCTGTTCCTACATTAGGTTATTATAATATTCGGGGCGCGGCTCAACCCATACGATTGTTGTTGAAGTATAAAGACGTGAATTTCACCGACAAATACTACGGCAAATTTGGCGGTGATTTGGATTTATATAGAGGTAACTGGTTAAAAGAAAAATTTACATTGGGCTTTGATTTTCCCAACATACCATATTACATGGATGGTTCCATAAAAATAACCCAGAGTTTAGCCATTATGCGATACTTGGCGAGAATACACGGACTGATTGCCACCGACGAGGCAGGACTCGTACGCCAGGATGTGTTGGAACAACATTTGATTGATGTTAGAAATGAGCTTATCGCCGTAGTAGTAGGTGATCACTTCGAAAGCAACAAAGTCAAATATATCGCAAAAACTCTACCCAAACAGTTGGACGGTTTGTCACGGTTTTTGGGTACCCGTCAGTGGTTTACCTGTAATAATATAAATTATGTAGACTTCTTAGCGTACGAACGACTCGATTGGTTGCGTCTTTTCAGTCCCGAAACCGTCGATAAGTACCAGAATTTGGTTCAATTGTTGACTCGTTTTGAGAGTTTACCGCCGATTAAGGCATATATGAAATCACCGGAGTTTATAAGTTGGCCACTCTTTGGACCGCACGTTGTCTGGGGATACAAAAAATAAATTTTATTATTTAATTTATATGGGCCTCTCAAAATTTGTAACAAGAATTTTATTGTAATATTTTTAAAGTAAATCTGTAGATTAACTTTTTGTTACGGAATAACCGTAATTTGTAGTGTAATATTACTTAATAAATTTTTATTTAATTATGCTATTTTTACAATAAATTTTAGATTTAGATATACAGTCGGTTTCATATTAGGGTACTTGACTAATTTAATGTTCACTAGTAAACTAGATACAATTTTAAAATTCTAACTCAGTACGATTATCAGCACTTATACAGGGTGGTTTTTAAGTATGTCTTTTTTTAAAAGCTAATAGCTCGTTAACTAGAAGAGATATTTTATTCAAATTTTTTGCATAATATACACAAAAGTATGCGATGATTGAATCAGGTTTTTAAAATTTTCGACATCCATGGGAATCACGTGGAATACCAGGGTTTTTAAAAATGCCATTTTTCGGACAATTAAATCATGTTTTAGAGATCGCCATTACAATGGATGAAAACATGTTATATAATGAAAACAAAATAAGCACACATCCCATACATCCACTTAAATAGTTTAGCAAAATGTTTTCCATTTTGAGTTAATAATTTGCAACTGTCGCGATTTTCAGAAAACAATGCGACTTTTATTCTGTCTTGTTTTTAAAAATCACTCCATTTCTAAATAATTAACTCAAAATGGAAAATACTTTGCTAAACTATTTAAATGTAAGTATGGGATGTGTGCTTAATTTGTTTTCATCCATAGTAATGGCGATCTCTAAAATATGACATAATTGCCCGAAAAGTGACATTTGAAACCCTGGTATTCCACGTGATTCCCATGGATATCGAAATTTTTGAAAACCTGATTCAATCATCGCATACTGTTGTGTATATTATGCAAAAAATTTAAATGAAATATCTCTTCTAGTTAACGAGCTATTAGCTTTTAAAAAAAAAGACATACTTAAAATCCACCCTGTATTATAAAGGCATCAAAATATTGTGTTATTGTATTGTCTAAGATCTAATTGTAAATGTAATTTAATATAATTTGTAATGTTATGATCAGTGTTTTATTATAAAAAATATTTAAATAAATACCTTTGATTTAAAATAAACAAGAGCTCAAACGGCGCTCGGATTTACAGCATATTTTGTTGCGAAACATAAAGTTGTAGAAAAATACTCGTTGATGAACGTGCTAAGCGGTGAACGCACAGGCGCCAACATTTAAATGAAATTCAAATCATTTAGACTACAAGTGGACAAGACCTCTGCTCTACCGTCTATTACGATTAATGGAAAGAGGCGCCGAATGAAGCAGTAATTTAAATGATATAAATCAGTTTAATCACAACCGAATCTCAAAGATTCGTATTTTCAGGACGATAAGGCTAGGGTTTACGAACGACAAAAGTTGGTCTCCAAATATAAAGTTTATATCGAGTGCCTTACATGAGCTGAACCAAAAGTTCACCGATTGTATACACTAATCGGTGCTTACGTATGAAGACCGGGACTATTTACAGTTATCCCAAAATTTGAGTCCTGACAGCTTAAGTCTATGACTATACTTTAACAGTTGTAATGCTAAATCTACGGCAATGCTAAGTCTATGGGTAATGATAACACAATGGGACTAATGCTAATTCTATGGACTAATGTTAAGCCTATAGACAATGCTAATCCAATGGACCCTTATTAAATGTGTAGATAATGCTAATGTATTCTTTATGCAATACCCAAATAATGGTTAACGTAAAATATCGCTGTGTGATCTTTGTTGTTTAATTGATCATATTTTGTAATAAATACGAGTGATTTAATTTGAACAGTTAATTTGGCGAATCTAATCTATATTATCAATGCGTTTTCACACATTTTCGTTCGTATCTTGCCATTAATGTATAAAAAAAGGATAAAATATGTGAACATTATTCCGTCAGATATTGGCGTAATTTTGCGGTACATTTAAATAACAATTAATTAGATTTAAATGTCAAGTAATACAACATTTATAATATTTGTTGACGCGCTATATTTAACTTAACTTTTTAACTAATGTATAATTATTCGTATTTTTAAATTATTATGATTAATTAAAGATGACAATGAGGGATAGGATTATACAAGACAAATTTATTGTATGTATTATATGTATAAGGCTGTTCAAAAAGTTCCGGTTGTGTTTCTTGGTCGATTCCTCTGGAACTGTTGGGGTGACAATATTGAAACTTCACACATATATAGAACCACGTCGGGCAATTTTTTGAGATTAAATAATTTTATGATCACGTGACTATT
>CAJPIZ010002558.1:0-13372 GCA_905368565.1 Medioppia subpectinata
TATAATAAATACAATAGTCACAAACTATGGGTCTCGCAAATGCTTTATTTTTTGACAAAAATTGTCACGTGATTAAAAAAATTCTAACGCTCAATAAACTTCCCGACGTTGATCTGTATATGTGTGAAGTTTCAATATTATCACCTTAATGGTTCCAGAGTAATCGCCAATCTTACTCGGTCTAATTTTTTTGAAGATCTTTATATTTGGAATCAATTGCTAGGCTATTGCCATCAATCGATGTGATCTCTATATCATTATCTTTGTCAGTGATTTTTGATTTCGGTATTTGATTGAATCGCACATAACTCGTGGGAAAGTGTCCCACTTTGTTGTCACATCTTCCCCGACCCCATTCCTCGTCGATCATCTCTATATCAGTGATCAACTCATTCATATCAAAACTAATGCCATCCAAATCGACCGCTTTGTAGTCATACAGAGCCTTAGCGGTCAGTCCTATCGGCGAACCGCTATTTTGTTTCTCTGCGTCGGACTCGGGATTAGTCGTCGCTTTAGTTACTACTTGTTGTCTCTCTTTCTCGGCCGCAGTTGAGGCCATAATCTCTTGTTTCTCGCGCTCCAGACGTCTGTCCCTCTCCTCATCGGCTCTGCGTTTAACAACCATTTTTTCATTTCGGCCCATATTTTTTATCCTCGCATTCAAACACTGATTATTTGTGCCCACATTTCCCACACGTTTAGCCAAATGATTGCCAACACTTTCTAACCCGTGTTTTTCGTTTGACGGGTTAGATAATGACTCAATAAAATTGCTCGTTTGGTTTCCAGACATTTCATCTAAAGATTTAGTGGAATCGGGTTTTATACGATGGTTTGTAGACATATTGACACCATTTCCTATTCTCACGTTTTCATTATTAGTAATATGAAAAATAATAATATTTGATGTATTTTTAGGGTCCTGTGTTTTCCAAAAATTAAATTCGAAAAATTTTACATAAAAATATATAAGAATACAATTTATTGTACAAATCATAAAATATATATTTAATATACAGAGCATATATTGGCGCCGTCAAATTATTTGTGCCCCTTTGCACGTGAGAGATCGGGCTCATATTGAGATTCAGTTAAGTTTGTTTATACATGCAAATATATTCATAACTAACTTTAACTTTATTTAAATTATATAACAAAATAATATATAAAAATTATTTATGTTTAGTAATATAAAAACAAATGAAAAGTTTTTTTTACATTTTTTACAGTTATTGAAAAACACATTCAAGTAATGAGAACTAACTGTATCTCAATGCGAGCCTCACTTTTACGTGTATAGCGACAAAAATAACTTCACAGCGCTTTTATAATGATAGCTGTCTAGCTCTGTATGAATTAGTATAAATTAATATCTTACCATGTTGTCATTTGGTGGGTTGAATTTGTTAGTAAAGTTATTAAATAATTTACAATTTAAAATTGACTAAAAAATTTTTGTTTTTAGTATTTTTAAGTTCTTCTAATATTATCGCATAGTTTTTGTTGTTTGTCTGAAGTAACTAAACGTTAATCTATTGAATACTGGTTATTGTCGTTGATTACTTCGCATGTGTAAAGCCATTTCCTTTAAGTTTTAACTTTTCAAATGTTTTTATAAAAGTACTTTTGTTTGACGTATTATTTAAAGCTGTGAATTAATATTAAACGACAATTTTTAAAATATAAAATAAGTTTTGAATGTCACTATGTTAAAATATAAGTTATTATTAAAACATATTGTTATTTATGATATTACCTGTTGATGGTATATATGCAGCCATTTTGTGATAATATTATTATTAGTTTTATAATTTCAACTTAAGGTGTAGTAATAATTATAGACATTATAAAACCTTTAAACTTTAAATATAAAATATTACCATTATACATTTGCTCTCATATTATTTATTATAAAATATATTAACATTAAATTAATAAGCACTCTTTCACTAAACACTTATTTAAAAACTAAAAAATAATTAAGTCGTTAATAAAAATCAATCTTGTGGTTAAGACTTGTTATAATCAGTTAAAGCAATCTAAACATAGATATAACTGAAAATAAAATGATAATAACTATAGTTTTATTATCTCATTAATTATTGACAATTAAAATAAAATTTATTAATAAAATGTCAAATGGTATAAATTTTTAAAAACTTTAAATAATTTAAGATATATGAAAAATTAAGCAAAAGATTTTCTCACAAGATAAAATTAAATATATTTATTAATAAGCAAATATAATAATTCAAATTACATATTACTCTTCATTGCCTCCAATTATTAAACTGTTTTCGAGTAGGAGTTTAATGACTTTCCATATAAATGATTGCTTTGGCAAACATAATATTCAGTGATAACTCATTCAAACACTACTTGTAATATAATTTTTGTAATAAAGGCCTGACTGTTGAGAAAGATTAAAACAGTTATCAGTGAATAATAACAGGAATTGGTTGGGTGTGAGAATTAGGCATCAATATCTTAATATGATTTAGGGTGGCTTGAAAAATAAATTAATTCCAAATATGGACATACTTCTTTGCATATAATAAAAGTTATTTATATTAGGTAGCAGACCAAATTACGCCAGATTTATGACCCATAGTCACCGATAATACAGCCAGACTATTTTTTAATTTGTTTGTTAATAAAGATGAAGTTTTAAATGAGTTTATTAACTCATAGCGACCTAGCTCCTTCTTCTCAAGTTGAGAGACAGTCCTCCTTAGTATTGAAGTTCAATGTAATTTTTGACTCACCTTGGTAAATTTGACTTTTAATCAATCAAGACATTGAAAATTATTAATCAGCCAATACTCATTAGTATAACAAAAATTTATTGTAATATGAATCTCAATTGGCCTGCGAGTTACTCGCAGCGGGAATTATCATGCCTTAATGATTAATACTTTCCCTATAGGGTAGTATGGTTGGTGAATACTAAGAAATTATAAATTAAATTAGACATAAATTATCATAAATTAGAATTTAAAAATAACATTGTTTCATAATACAACTAATACAGAGTGAAATATTCAACAACACCTAATTATTGACTGTTTGTTAGAAAATGAACTATTGACATTCTACATATCAAAGTTTTAAACAACACGCGTCAATTTTTTTTTAATGAAATATCTATTTTTCATTATTTTAATATATACCATATTTTATTGTTTAGGTATTACAAATTAGTATAATTGATAAACAACTAATTGAAAAACTGTGTTTCACAGAGTGTTTGGGCCAATCACCAGTACTGCATTGCTATATGCTGTATGGGCGCAATCACAAAAATGGTCATATTTCGGTCGTTTATGGATATCAGCCCGAAATATAAATTTATGTTTTTTTATTTGGCCTAAACTACAATTTAAGACTAGTTTCATCAAGATCCGTGTTATGTAAGACTTGTACTTCACTTGTGAGATAAATGGATTCGTTTAATTGTGTGAGCAAATGTAATTGTTAGTATTATACATTAAAAATAAAATAAATTACATTTTACAATTAAAAGACCAATATATGCAATCTACTAACGGTAGAATTCTTTTTATCATCAACTCTAATTAGTTTAAACTAAGGCCAAATATCTATGTTAATACAGATTAGTTGACAAATTAGAAATAAACTTAACATTTAGTATAGAGAGAATGTAATTTAGTGTAAGCTAATAGCATAGAGTAGGTGATAGCATAAATATTCTACTAATACTCAATCATTATAATTATTTGTTGTGATAGTGTGTCGTTGACTGATTGACCACATCATCTAAATGCAACATTTTATTATTAGTTATATTAATACTAATTGCTTGACCAGAATTAGTTGAGCCAACTGCTGAGGGTGTTTGCTATATTATAGAATTATAGAATAGAAGTAATTAATAAAGATATTAATTAATACCACTTTAATAATAAATATATCATTATTATCATAGGTTATTAATTAAATTGGTTAAATGTGTCTTACCATGTTGTTAGTACTTGGGATCCTACGTTCACTCGAACTGGTACTTAGGTTGGAAGTTGGAACCTGGCTAGTTTGTAATTTACACATAAACAACTCGTTGAAAAATGAGTTTGTAGTAGCTTTAAGTGTATTCAATGTTTTATTCAATTCCCTATCATTTTCATTAATGATTTGTCTGCCGACTGACCACTGATTGTAGTTGTCGAGTACTCGACCACTGATCGGCCGATTGGATACAACTGAATGAGACATTTGGCCAATGATTTCGTATAATTTGTTGAAATTGACTGAAAATACCGTTGAATTGTATTTTTCTGTCGGATTTTCTCTAAGAAAATGTTTATAAAAATACATTAAAATTAAAAATATTGATAATTTTTATTGACATACAAATTAAATAAATCAAACAAATGAAATGCAATCACTCCCAAGCTATAGATGTCAACCTTAATGCTATATCTGGATTGATATACTTCTGGTGTATTGTGCAGAACCGACATTAGAGGTTCTTTGTCGACTCGGTTCATTATTGACTCATGGATGTCATTGTCATGTCGTGGAAAGTGGCGGAACCGAAGTCACAAAGTTTTAGAAACCGATTATTATTACTATTTTGTGAAATCAATACATTTGACGGTTTGAGGTCCCGATGGATAACCGGTGGACACGAGTCGTGCAAATACTTCACACATTCTAACAGTTCTTTAAGTATTTCGCAAGAAATGAAATACTCGTATACTTTCATCGGCTCTTCCGGTTGTCTCCCAAACACAGTGTACTTATTAGCGATAATCGTATGTAGATTTTGTGTATAAAAATCCATTTGAATATACAGTAGATTGTGTTCACGCCATGAGTTGCGGTAATTTACCACAAAATCTGAGCGCAATTTAACTAAATTTTGCACTTCTATTAGGATTTCTTGTCGTTTGTGTTCGTCATAAGTGTCTGTAATTAATGTCAATTTTAAGCAAACATAACATATGATTGTTTTAAAAGGATTTAGTTATATTAAATAAAGTAATATGTACTTACCAAGAAACTTTACTATTTTCACCGCAGATTCTTGCCCTTCAATTCTGTGTCTCACGTGATATACCTCTCCGAACCCACCCCTCCCTATATGTGACAACTTTTCAAAATTATTGCCAAAAAAGTTTGATTTCTGGTCAGAAACTGTTTACAAACATAATATAAATGTTAAAATATAAATTAAAATATATTGTTATCTATTACCTGTTGATGGTAAATATGCAGCCATTTTGCTGATAATATTAATATCAGTTTATTAAGTTCAAATTAAGGTGTGGTAATAATTATAGGCTTTATAGAACTTTTAAATTTTAAATATCAATTATGAACATTATACATTTGCTCTCATATTATTTATTCTAAAATATATTAACATGTTTAATTAATTATACTTTAAATTGTCTGAATAGAGCGCTCTTTCATTAAACACTTATTTAAAAAATACAAAAATAATTGTGTTGTTAATAAGACTAAACCTTTTGGTTAACACTTATAACAATCAGTAAAAGCAATGGAAACAGAGATTTAACTGAAAATAAAGTGATAATAACTATAGTTTTATTGTTTCAAAAATTATTTACAATTGAAACAAACACTCACTAAATGTGTGTTAAAACCTAAGAAAAAATAGTAAATATTAAATATTTGATTTTTAAAACAATGTCAAAACAATTCAAATACAGGCAATTCATTGCAAATAATACGATAATATATAATTTATTGTTTATTTTGTTTGAATAAAACATAATATTCATTAATTTAATATTTTGTTTTTAATCTATGAGATTATAGATCTCATAGATTATATCACAATTTATTTATTATTTATCTCAACACAAATTTTGTTTATAAAATGTTTGCATTTTTCTTTAAATTGTTCAAATGTTTTGTAATTATAATCTTTATAATCGCATAAATGTATTGTTTTATAATTCATTAGCAATTCATTTAAATAGTAATCAAAAGCATTCGTGTAATTAGTTTCACACAATTTAAATGAATCATTCATTTCATATATTTTATTATCACTCGATTTATAGATTAGACAAAATAACCACTTTTGCCATGATACGAGGAGATATAAATTGAGCATGCTCACACCATTATTAAATAGCAATTTGTCCACTGATTTCTGTATTGAATCGACTTTATTATTGTAGATATAATCCCCACAAAAATACACAAATCCGTCGTTTGTAAGAAAGTAAGTTTGCGTTTCATTCGAAGAAACCGTTTGAATATTAAACAAATTATCAATTATTTGTGGTTTGAATACATTATCCGTTATATTGTGTCCCAAATGGCACTTATTTTCACCCCAACTGAAGACTCGGCCATCAGTTGTGACGGCAAATGAGGAATTCAGACAACAATAAACACCACGTATTTTATATCCAATCCCATTGTCTATGAATTCAATTTTCATTGGATTTATTATATCACTTGTGTGCTGTTCCCCACAACCGAGTTGTCCTAACTCATTATTACCCCATCCGTAGACACAGTCATCTCCGGTGACCACAAATAAGTTAAAAGCACCACAACTTATATCACGGATAACAGGATTATTAGGCAATGATATGACGACTGGTTTTAAGTAATCAAAAATCGATGAACGGCCTAACTGTGTCCTAACATTACGTCCCCAACCATGTATACAGTTGTTATTGTTGATTGATAAAACAAAATCTGCACTAATAATAAATTGTTGTATATTTTGATGACATAATTCTTGTATAACATGTAATGTATTGACAGCTTTATTGTGTCCTAAACCGAGTGATCCGTAATAATTAGATCCCATGCCGTAAACCGTATCATCGTTTGTCACAAACAATAAATTTAATCCTTTGCTGTCATCGAAAACGTGAAATAATTTCATACAATTAATGTCTACTTTATTATCGATAGACTTATATTTGGGATCAATTGCTAGACTATTGCCACCAATCAATGCGATCTCTATATCATTTGCATTGTATGTTATTTCAGACGTCAGTCTCTCTGAATGAGTGTTTCCCTCTTCTCCGAAAATCCCTTCCGTTCCCTCAGTTCGTCCCATATTCTCTCCTTTATTTGTAACCACATTTCCCACACGTTTAGCCAAATCATTGCCACCCCTTTCTGACCCGTGCTTTTTGTTTGACGGGTTTGATAGCAATGGTTCGTTAAAATTGCTCGTTTGGTTTCCAGGCATTTCATCCAAAAGTTTATCGGAAACGGAATTTATTCGATTATTTGTAGACATATTGATAACATTTCCTATTCTTACGTTTTCATTATTATGAATATTAATAATAACATTTGATGTACTTATAGGTTCCTGTGTATAACAACAAATAAATTCAAAAAATTGTGCATAAAATATTAAAGAATAAAATATATTGTATAATTTAGTACCAAATAATCTCTTACCACGTTGTAATTGTGTGCATTGAATTTGTTAGTAAAGTTATTAAATAATTTACAATTTATAAATTGACTGAAAAATTTATTTTCAGAATTTCTAAATTTTTCTGATATTTCGCTAAATTTTTGTTTGTCTGAAGTAACTAAACGTTTATCGATTGACCACTGGTTATAGTCGTTGATTACTTCGCCACTGAAGGGCCGTTTGGCTGCTTTTGATTTACACATCTGTTCAACAATTTTTATCAATTTCTTAAAGTTTGTTAAAAATACGGTTGAATTATATTCGTTGATTTGATCACTGTTAAAGATATTTAATTAATTTAACATTCAAATAATTATAAACACTGTACAAATTAGATAACTTACACATTGAATAAATTAAACAAATGTTTTGCAATAATTCCCAAACTATAAATATCTACTTTTATAGTATATCTGGACTGAAATACTTCGGGTGCCATATATTGTGCTGTCCCTACAATATAGATGTTATTCATGGAGGTGTTGCTCATGGATGTGATTGTCATTTCATGATAAGTGGCGGACCCAAAGTCACCTAATCTTATGAATCCATTTGTATTTTTCTCAGCATTTCTTGAAATCAATATGTTTGAAGGTTTGAGGTCTCGATGAATGACTTGTGGTTCCGATTCGTGCAGATATTGAACGCATTCTAAGATTTCTTTAAATATTTCGCACGAAATGTAATATTCAAAGACATTCAACACTTCTTCCGGTTTTCGTCCGAAAACTTTGGGTTTAATATCAATAATCGTCTGTAGATTTTGTTCGTAATAATCCATTTGAATGTACAGATGATTGTCTTCTAACCACGAGTTGCGGTAAACTACCACATAATCTGAACGTAATTTTTTCAATTTTTCCACCTCGCTTAATATTTGTTGTCTCTTTTGTTTATTATAAGTGACTAAATACAAATGATATTATTTACATATAATTTGTATATTTAGCGCTGGTCTAATAACAAGTAAAATTAAGTGGATTTCTATTTATAGAATAAACTAATTAACATTAAAATATTGTTTTATAGATATCTAATTTTTAGACTATTTTAAATATTATTATTTTGAGAATTTTAAATGTTTTTGACAACAATTTGTTTAATTTATTATGGCAGATTCATTTATAATCTCATTGCCCTATTGATATACGATTACACATTTTATCCATAAGCCATATACTTAGCATTACACATAGACTTATCATTGTCCATAAACTTAACATTACTCATGTTATCCCTATTACATAGATTTAGCATTACCGATGTTATATCTATTCCATAGACTTAGCATTGCCTATTTTATTCTTATGTTATAGACTTAGCATTACCCATGTTATTCATATGCAATAGACTTAGCATTACCCATGTTATTCCTATGCCATATACATTACCCATGTTATTGCTATGCCATAGACTTAACATTACACATAGACCTAGCATAGCCATTGTTAAAGTAGTGCCATAGACTTAAGCTGTAAAACCATGTTAAATCCCATAGAGCGGATAGGAAGCAGAGGAAGAGGGGGTAGCCGAACGATCCTATAAACCACATTATTCATACTAAGAAAAGTGTTTAATACTACCTTCAAACTTGACTATTTTAACCGCGTACACTTCATTTTCAATTATATGCTTCACTTTATATATTATTCTTATGTTATAGACTTAGCATTACCCATGTTATTCATATGCAATAGACTTAGCATTACCCATGTTATTCCTATGCCATATACATTACCCATGTTATTGCTATGCCATAGACTTAACATTACAAATAGACCTAGCATAGCCATTGTTAAAGTAGTGCCATAGACTTAAGCTGTAAAACCATGTTGATTCCCAATAGACTCAAGAATCCAATGTTAAAGTTTAGCTATAGACTTAAGCTGGAATCCCATGTTAAATCCCATAGAGCGGATAGGAAGCAGAGGGAGAGGGGGTAGCCGAACGATCCTATAAACCACATTATTCATACTAAGAAAAGTGTTTAATACTACCTTCAAACTTGACTATTTTAACCGCGTACACTTCATTTTCAATTATATGCTTCACTTTATATACTTCCCCAAAAGCGCCCTTTCTATTAGATTTCAACTTTTCAAATGTTTTCATAAAATAATTTCTGTTTGACGTGTTATTAAGAACTGTGAATTATAATCAAATAATAATATTTAAAACATTAAATAAGTTTAATAAATGTGATGTATGTCACCATAGTGACATTTAGTACCTTGTGAACTTTGTTCCAAATGCTGATTAAAGTTAGACGCCATTTTTGAATAAAATACTTACTTGAAAATTATTTCAACAATTTTCTAACGGTAATAATTAAGGCTTCGAAATTTCGGGAATTCCCGAAAAAATAGTTAACAAAATCATCGGGAATTGCATACCATTAGCTTTAGGGGTCATAATAGGCCTAAAATATATAAGTTTTATTTTCCCGATTTTTCCCGATTTTAGTTTTGTTGTTTGTTTGAATTCATGATTTGTTTTTCTCTCTTTTCATATATAGTTTCGATTACTTAAGTATTACATGAAATCGAGATTAGAGAAGACGGATAGACCGGCGCTCTTGAATATTACACTGTTATCGAGTATACCTGCCCTCCGGTCTCGACTAACCGCCAGAATGGGCTATTGATGAATGTATTAATTGTTAATGTATTTTGTACATTTATTATTTGTTTAATGTTTCAATGGTACCCATGGCCGATTTTAAGACCAGTGAGTTTATAACTTATGGCTAAGGCTTCGAAATTTCGGGAATTCCCGAAAAAAATAGTTAACAAAATCATCGGGAATTGCATACCATTAGCTTTAGGGGTCATAATAGGCCTAAAATATATAAGTTTTATTTTCCCGATTTTTCCCGATTTTGGCACTTTTTGAGAAAATTCCCGATTTTGGTATATTGTAAGGAAAACTCCCGAAAAGCGTCTATTTTATTACAAATGTCCCAAAAATTTACTATTTTTAAGAAAAAATTATTAAAAATATAGATTTCCTATTGAAATCTTAATGAATTTGCTGACAGAATACCATAATTGCTAAAAGTTCATATAATTTGTGATACATTTATAGTATATTATAGAAAATACATGTGAATATGATGTTCACTTACAATATAAGACATTAGATACAAATTGAATATTTATTTGATTCATTATTTTTGCCTAAATAAATGTCATTATTTTGCTTCGTTAGTGCATATAAACCTTTTGAAAATCACTTAAGTACATAATTATTATGTAAAAATTCAATAAAAACGTAATTCCCGAATTTTCCCGATTTTGCCATGTATACTCCCGAATTCACACGTTTTTATTCCCGAAAAATCGAAGCTTTAATAATAATGTTTATATATTTAATACATTTATAGTTAAAATTACTAAAAATTACGATTAAATATTTTATGATTATGATTACTGATTAGTAAATGTTTTGAATTAATAAACATTTTCATTATTTAAGTGCTAAAAATCGCAACTTTATACAGAGTGAATATGTAGTTCATTGTAATATTACGATTATGATGAGCACAAATTGTATAAATTGTTTTTATTAACAAATTTACAATAATAATATATTAATAATTATATTATTCATTTAATAAAAGAACATACAATTTTTTAACAGTCCGTTATAATAGAAACTGAGAATATTGCTAAACTCGTATAAATATGTATCAACATAATATACGGCACAATATTTAAGACCTGTTGATTGGTTGCCAGCCATTTATCTAATATAATTATCAGTTTGTTTATCACACATTTTAATGGTGTGGCAATAATTGTATACTTTTTATACACTAATTGTAAAATTGATTGATCTTTTTTATGTGTATATTTTATCCTTCGACTGACGGGCCATTAACTGTATTTGGTTGTACATATTTGTAGTAGTACAGTTTACACCCAATAAATGTACACCAAAAAAGAGAGATGAGCAAGGTAGTTAATTTGCAAATAAAATTCTGAAGTGGGTTCGAAGTGGTGTGTGGGGGTGTGTGTTCAGATTCACTTTAATTATTAACAAATCAACATGTTATGTTATGGGACATGAAACTATGTCAAATAAGGAGTCGATTAATCTTTCACATATTGCTGTCCGACCTCGGGTGACCACTTTTACCAGTAATGTTAACATATCCAATACTAACATGTAAGGTTCATCGTTTCCCTCCCAAGTCTTATATCTTCCCGGAAAATAAGGAATCTTCCTAATAAAAGAATATAGAAGGGAGTGTGGGTGTGGTCACGGGTTTTTTATACGTATTGTAAAATCACGTAAACCAGTTTTAGAGATAGTAGTAAAGGGAGGTTGGTGCAAATAGAAGGCCCTTTAAGGAAATTTTTGGGAGGGAAAATAAGGGAAAATATATATCTTCCCTCCCGTAACGAACCTTACTAACATGTGATACATGAAATCAATGTAGAATTTAACGTAGAATTATAATATTTTAATATCATCTCGATAGTGTACATAAATTTTATGCTAATTGCTCAATACTGTTAAATTTTAAATAAAATTAGCCAAATAATCTATTACTTTACAACTTTTGCACACCACACCATCATTACCACCAATCCCAGACTACAACCTCAAGCTTTGACTTTATCTTACGCCAACCTCAGCATATACCAAGAAAAATATATAAATCACATCAAATCTAAGCAACCCATCAAGATTATATTACTATATTATAATTCTACGTTAAAATCTACATTGATTTCATGTATCACGTGTTAGTATTGGATAAGTAAAATTTTCCGATAAAAGTGGTCACTGCAGCTGAACCCAAGGTCAGACAGCCATATATGAAAAATTAATCGATTCCGTATTTAACATGGCTTCATGTTACATAACATTAATTTGTTAATTTGTGAAGTAATTAAAGTAAATCTGAGCACATACCCTATTCGCACCCACTTCAGAATCTTTATGAGCAATAATTTGCTACTAACATAGACACCTTGCTCATCTTACCTATCCAGTCATATTTAAATTAATGAGACTCTGAATGTCTATTTTTGTGTGACTGAGGCACAGGTTAGGCAGATATCACTTATTAATACACTTATTGAATAAAATAATAAATTTTACTTAATAAAATATTTCTATCTATTATCATATGAAAATTTACAATTTATAATTTTACTATTGTTAAATTATAAAACATAATTTTTACGCCCATAATTAATTAATATATTTGTTACATAAGTGCGAATTAAATATAAAAATAGTCTTGTAATTAAATAAAACATTAAATTGTAATAATCAGTAAAATCTGTTGGAAACACAGATATTTTCATAGATTATGTGACACAAACTTGTTTTGTGGAAAAAATATTGCTTCAATAAAATACATCATTAAAATTATCTATAAATTAACATTGATCATATAATTTATCTAATATATATAGATTTATTAGAATATGTATTATAATACAATATTTACATTTTTAATTGACATTATAAACTTTTAATAATTAAATGATTTTATGACATTTAGAGAGAGTGTTCACTTCATGTTCAGAATGCATTGCAGTGTGACCACCTCTTGCTCAGCAAAAAGAGCACATTTTACATATTTGTTTATAAAAAATAGAGAACAAATAGAGAACAAAAAATTTATTGAATATTTCACAATTATTACTTAAATTTATATTTAGAATATCTAAATAATCTTATACATAATATTATGTTATAAATGTAAAAATTAACTGTAATATTTGAAAATTATTAATTTACTAAAATACTGTAAATCTCTCTCACAAGTGAAGTACAAGTCTTACGTAACACGGATCTTGATGCAATTAGTCTTGGTTGTGGTTTAGGCCAAATAAAAAATATAAAGTTAATATAATTTATATAATTAAATAGTCAATATAAAGTTATATATCGGGCTGATATCCATAA
>CAJPIZ010002559.1:2455-13368 GCA_905368565.1 Medioppia subpectinata
GAGAGAGAGAGAGAGAGAGAGAGGACGAAAGATGAAGAGGGCGTCCAATAGAGAAACCTATTGTAAATTGACTCATAAATCATGTCTACAATAGATAAAAAATAATAACAAAAATTCATACGAATTTTAACTGATATATTGATAATAGTTGTTATAATAAAAGTAAACTTTTGGCGATTATAAAAAATTATTTCATGATAAGTTTTACTTTAAAATTTGTTAAAACTTTGTCTAAAGTTGTTTTTCGTTGTGTAAAGAATTATCTAATCTTTTTTATTATATATTTTTCATTTTCTTTCCAAAAGTACTGCACATTCAATATTAAATAAAATAAGTTTTTTCTTTAGATATAACTTACATTCAATATATGAATTCAATGTTGTATTCATTGTTCAAAATGGTATTCAATTATTTGATAGTCTTTTAGGTACAGTTAAGGCTATAAAATATAAAGGCTTTATATTATATTCTTAATACTTGTATAAAATTTACAGTATTTATTTAAAAACAAATATAATATATAAAACGATTATAAAATTAAATTTAATTCATAAATATTATTAAATATTAATTTTCATTTCCCATTCAGATATCAAAAGTCATATATTTAATAGATATTTTTTATAATTATAAATATAGTATATTCTGTATTATATTCTATACTGAATTCTATTCCTAAGCATTTTAAAGTGTGGTTAGTATTGAATGCGATAATAGAAAGTGGGTTTATGTATAAAACTTTCCTCAACACAGAATTCATCAGTTTTTTTTATCGCCAGTCCTTTCATTGAATGCATTTATATATCATTTAATACAATGAAAAGAATGACTGAATGAAAAATATGAAATGAATAGCAGTTTTATCACTCGAAATACCAAATTAAACACAAATATTTCATAGTATATAATCTATTTTGTAACTCTCTCTCTCTCTCTCTCTCTCTCTCTCTCTTTCTTTCTCTTTCTTTCTTTATCTCCATTAATGTCCAAATTATTATATATTTAATGGTAACTAATTGAAATTAAAAAAAGTTCTACAAATTAAATTCAAAACATATACAGTTTTACGCGATATACCGCTCATTAGTCTCAGTATGTTAGTGAGTGAGGGAGGGAGAGAGAGAGAGAGAGAGAGAGAGAGAGAGAGAAATATATACATTTATATATATATATTCTTCATTTTATTTTTATATAGAAGTATTGGATTCGCAACAAAAAACTAATCTATTATTAAATTGTTTGCTTTTAGTGAAGCATTGTATGGATTGTCTGAAAACAGTGTTCAGTCGGCAGAGAATCTTCGGATCGATTTCCTTATAGTATTCTCGTTAGAAGTGTCACTGTTTTGAAGCCTCCAATGCCTCTCACCTGCAATACTCGGCCCTTATTTTTACACTGATTACAGAGTTGTTGTCTATAGAGTAGATGTCTGTGAAGTTTATCGTTGCTTAGAGTTGTTGGCGATATATAATCGTCAAAATTAAATTCCCATCATTTCAATCATTTCAATCTCCGGCAAAACAGGCAAATAAATTAACGTTTAAATTATTTAAACTCTTTTTCATTACTAACTCCTGAGAGATGTATTTAATTAGTATTTCTGAACGTAAGACACAACTAAATCCTGATTACATGAAAAGTCAATATAAATTAATATTATTCTTTACAAAATATCACAACAGTTTGTCAGTTTGTAGTGCGAGAGAGAGAGAGAGAGAGAGAGAGAGAATATGCTCTCGATTCTGCCTAACAATTGTTTCATACTATTATATTTCTATAAATATATATAATATTTATAATATCTCTCAATATTTGCTTATTTGTCTCTTTTCGTTCTCTCTCTCTCTCTCTCTCTCGTACTCTACAGTATAGTATAAAATGCTCGGTATCGACAATAAACTTAGAGTTCACTCTTGATTACAATGTATGGCATCTTATTGTTGAGATGGCACTCAAATTATCACTTCTAATCACATTACTTGACAACAAAATAAAAAATGTGATGTTTTTTCTTTCTCTTCGCGTAGTTTTTGATACAACCGTTCATTCAATCAAACGCTCGTTAAATAAAAGCCAATTTATTTATTAATTCATTCACATTTCAAAATCCTTTAGCAAACCATTCAATTCTTATTAAACTTGTATTTTTCGTATTATTTCTTATAAGAAAGCAATACATTAACTGTAAAGTATGTATTGAAACGAAATGTTTAAAAAATAACTTATATAATAATTAATTAAAGAATTTATTTGTATTGACTTTATATATAGCAATACCAAACGAGGGATTATTTTTGTTGACAATAGCGTCGAAACATTAATTGTTATGTAAATATCGAGATCTGGTATTTCTTTGAAGCAATAAATTGTTGCGTTTGTGAGTGAAGTAAGAATTTCATTGTTAACGAGTGTTGACTGTATGTTAAAATTGATGTAAAGGCACTTCAAAACAGGTTTCCCATCGAGAAAAGCAAAGTATTAGAGTTAAAGTCCTATTCTGTACTTAATTCAAACCCACAGTTATATAAAAGAAATCTTATTTGTTGAATGCGAACACTTGGATAACAATCGATTCCTGTTTATCTCAAAGCACACGAATATAGCTAACGAGTGAACACAAAAAATCGACAAAATTCTGGGAAGAATTTGTCGCAACAATAATACCACTCGAAGGCCAATACATGTGGGGTATAATTCTTGAGACTAAATCATCACAAGAGGCTGAGAGAGAGAGAGAGAGAGAGAGAGAGAGAGAGAATTATTCAAAAGAGGAATATCTATAGTGTTTTGGCAGAGAGAGAGAGAGACGTTAAGAGGAGAGACGTGGTGTTTGATAACAATCCTTACTATTTAATTGAAGAATTCTTAGTATTTAGAAATGTTTTGATGGTATGGTATGGCATAGTGTATGGGCCATACAGTATGGCATAGGGTATGGCAGTAATGTATGGTATGATGGGATGACATTATACCTAATACTTATCACGTTCTGCATTAGTCAGTAGTTGTCGTTAGAATAATAGGAGAGCAGCGATGGGTTTATTGCTCGTTCATCACACGTTTGTCTTATCATTTTGACAGATCGAGCGGGCAATAAGACATTTCCTTTTGCTTACCATTTACTTCACTCAAACACCACTATATATATACAGTGTATATCTACTGTATATACTCTATAAGTGACTTCAAGTCATATACATACAGAGCGCTGCTATTTCTCTCTGCGAGTCGTGATTCTTGTGCTCAAAAAATACTCGCTATTCAATACATAAGTAGACTTTGAGAGACTGTGTGTATGCAGTGTTGTATTTGAGTGTATATTCTGTATTCTGTATATATAGTAAACAGTGAATCGTGTGCTAACCCTATGCTATGATAGATGAAATCCCTATCAGATCTGAGCAAATATTTTCACTTTATTTATGCATAAACTATATGTTATGTACTCTAATTCATCAATTTTTCATTAAACAAAACTTTGTGTTATTATTTTATGTTCTCTCTCTCTCTCTCTCTCTCTCTCTTATGATACCAATAAATATAATACATTTCTCAATAATAGAAGAAATGGCAAATTAGTGCTATTTATTCAGTTTAATACAAGTTATCCCGTAATACATACCATACCATACCATCAAAACATTTCTAAATACTAAGAATTCTTCAATTAAATAGTAAGGATTGTTATCAAACACCACGTCTCTCCTCTTAACGTCTCTCTCTCTCTCTCTCTCTCTCTCTCTCTCTCTCCTATTATACCAATAAATATAATACATTTCTCAATAATAGAAGAAATGGCAAATTAGTGCTATTTATTCAGTTTAATACAAGTTATCCCGTAATACATAAGGAAATCATTTGAGATTATGTCTTAAGTGCTTCTCTCAGAAAACAAAGTTATCGAATGGATATTGAGTTTGACTTTTGGCACACAATTTAGTTGAGAATTCATAAACACGTTAATAATGTAGTGAAAAATTAACAATTTTCTGTTAGCCTTTTCATAAATATTAAAACTAATCGCTTTATTCGCTAAACTAATCGTTAAATATATTATAGATTAATGAATCCATTCATTTAAATAACATTACTCCAAATTAAATGAATAAAAACTAATTATAGTAAATAAATTATGCTTTAACTGAATTAACTTCAATTTAACAAAAAATATAAATAAATAAAATAAAAATAAAAATACTTCATTTATAATTCAAATAAAGGTCTCTATATTATAATGTCTAACATCTTTTGTGCTCCGGAATAAGCCTTAAGATAATTACAATAAAAGACTACAGAATAATATTATTTATGTTTAAATGATTTTCATTTCGTAAATTAGGTTTAATTCTTCTCCAATTCTGTGCGAAATTTCTGGATTCTGTTTGCAATCAATGCTCATAAATATAACTACAATAAGGTTTGTGTGAATAAAGGGGAAAGTCATATGAGGGATGGGGAGAGACAAACGGAGAGAGAGAGAGAGTTGATAGTAATAATTTATTGCAATCACACTGTAGTGTTGGGTATATTAAGTGAATATAATCAATACAATCAGTTTGTTTGGCACATCTCTAATGCCTCAGTGGATAGCATTTCATTATTAAATCCCAAATAAGTATTATTATTATTATTATAGCAATACTTGGTTTGTATAGAAACTATCGAAAAGATTGATTGCCTGATAAAAATTCTCTCAATTCAATAAAATTCATAACAATTATTATTATTATTCGCAAATCAATTGAAAAATAATAAACGTTTTAAATATAATACGAATACAATTGCAATTCAATACTCTTTTGTTGATTATTATAATAAAAAAGGAGTCAATTATTCAAAAGAGGAATATCTATAGTGTTTTGCTTATAAATCCTATGATCTAAATGTTTAGCCTTTATATTCGCCAAACAAAGTGTTCGCCAAATGATGAAAAATATAAGATACGAATTGAAGAGAAACTGAAAGTTAAATTCAAAGTTTAAAGAAAGTGAAAATTTTCACACTTCATTGAATTGTATTTTCCACTCAAACTGTTTCTCTTGTCTGCCGTGAAAAAGGCTTCTGATATAAAAATACTGTTCAAACCATTTCTCAATTGATAAGAAAAGGGATCTCATATTCTCAGATGAGAGTCTCAAAGATATACATCTATTAATGTTTGTAATAAAAGTTAATTTTTTATAAGAATAGTTGGAAAGTGTATATACTTTTTAAGATAAATATATAGATATTGTGAAACATAATATGAGGCTTAATATACTTCCTATGAACTGAGAGTTTGAGAAACTTATTTTCTCAACAATTATTAGTTCTCATTTGTTATGAAAAATGATGATATGATAACATAATTGATTAGATGTGCTCTGATAACAGATAAATGAAGAGAAAGTGAGAAACTGCTCTTTATATATGTCTACAATAATGAATATACAGTAAAGAATCGTATATATAAAATATTAAAGACAAATGATTGAATGTAAGCAAAAAATAATGTTTGTTTTCGATTCAAATGTTAACAGAAACTCCCAATTGATTTGCATCACATCCGCGTCTCATTAATATAATACTCTGATTAGTTTTAGACCTCTTTTATGTCTAGAATTTTAATTCTCTCTCTCTCTCTCTCTCTCTCTCTCTCTCTCTCTCATTCATTCATTTTCATCCAATGTTTCTAATTAAACACAGAAACCCATTGATAGCAAACATATAACAGAATATTTAGAATTCTAGAAGAAGTTGTTATAATAATAATAATAATCATAAATGAAATTAAAACAAATCATCGTTTTGAGAGTAATTAGAAATACTTTTCTTTTATTTAATTAACTTGTGTTTCAATTTTGTAAAAGTAATTCGTTTTATTAAATTATGAACGAAAGAAAAAACACAGAAAAGCCTGTGATTTCACGCCAAACATTGTTGTCGTGTTGTTATATGCGCTCTGAAAGCGATGTACAAAAATGCATAATTGAATTGAATTTATGTTTTACTTAATATAATAAACGTCTCGATTGTAATGGAGTTGTGTTTTATATATAACGGTATATAACAGTTGCTTAAATATCCGCTACCTTTTCATACACTGTATAATAAAATATATTGTATTTCTCTTTCCATTTGATTCGCAAACACACAGAGAAAATACAGTGTCTTGTAATGGATATAACGATTGGCAACATATCATTGCAAAGGAGAGCACTGTTTGGCGCATTCAATGTGGAAACTAATGTTATATTTGCTATAAATTCAGTTAATATAGAGAACTATTTTCGAAAAGATATAAAACATGAAATTTTTTATTTATATAAAATATAATGAACACAAAAAACAGTGAAGAAGAGAAACCATAAGTAAAGCACTTTTCGATGATTATTATAGAATAGAAAAGAATTTTTGTTTTTCTAGATTTCACTTTCGACTTCGTCTCTCTCTCTCTCTCTCTCTCTCTCTCTCTCTCTCTTAATTTCTTTCTTTCTTTCTTAACACTATGTGTTTCTCGTTCTCTATCGTCGTTGCGATGGATATGTGTCTCAATTCTTGTTAAATTGCTTTTTGAGTCTAAATTAAATTTATTCTTACCAAATGAATTCATTGCTTACTTTTTCTACATTGCATACATTCAGTTAGATATTTAATGGTATTAATAAATATCAGTTCAGTATTATTGATATTTTAACGGTTATACTCAAAGAACTGTATGCTGTATACTGTATATTGTACGTATAGATTGTTTTATAATTTCATTTAGTAATTTAGCAAATTTTCTAATATTAATCAAACGAATTAATTATTATAATTATTATTGACAAAGACATTATGGCTTATTAATACTTAATCTCTTTTACCCCCTCCTTTTCTCAAAACTTCGTCCTCTCTCTCTCTCTCTCTCTCTCTCTCTCTCTCTCTCTCTCTTCTTTCACTATTCAATTATAGAATAGAAAAGAATTTTTGTTTTTCTAGATTTCACTTTCGACTTCGACTCTCTCTCTCTCTCTCTCTCTCTCTCTCTCTCTCTCTTAATTTCTTTCTTTCTTTCTTAACACTATGTGTTTCTCATTCTCTATCGTCGTTGCGATGGATATGTGTCTCAATTCTTGTTAAATTGCTTTTTGAGTCTAAATTAAATTTATTCTTACCAAATGAATTCGTTGCTTACTTTTTCTACATTGCATACATTCAGTTAGATATTTAATGGTATTAATAAATATCAGTTTAGTATTATTGATATTTTAACGGTTATACTCAAAGTACTGTAAAACTGTCTTATGTTGTCTATATTGTACGTATAGATTGTTTTATAATTTCATTTATTAATTTAGCAAATATTCTAATATTAATCAAACGAATTTATTATTATAATTATTATTGACAAAGACATTATGGCTTATTAATACCTAATCTCTTTCACCCCCTCCTTTTCTCAAAACTTAGTCCTCTCTCTCTCTCTCTCTCTCTCTCTCTCTCTCTCTCCCTTCTTTCACTATTCACAGAATACATAAGTTTTATAAGTCTGACTAAAATCCGGGTTTAGAAGAGGAAGAATTGCAAATTCAATTCGTTTGAAAAGGCATTTCTCTAATTCCCAGCGGAATATAATTCAAGAATTGAGTGAAATTCAAAATTTTTATTCCTTATTATTGCTGACATATATTACAATTGAGGAGAAAAAGCAACAGAAAACTGGCGAATGATAAAAATAAATTTAATTTTCAATTAAAA
This sequence comes from Medioppia subpectinata, assembly GCA_905368565.1. Classification (NCBI taxonomy): domain Eukaryota; kingdom Metazoa; phylum Arthropoda; class Arachnida; order Sarcoptiformes; family Oppiidae; genus Medioppia; species Medioppia subpectinata. The sequence continues at coordinate 10,175 of CAJPIZ010002559.1, forward strand.
TCAATAATTGAATAAAAATGCGATAAAAATATAATTATCGCGTTTAAAGTGTAGAAAACCTTATTGTTTGCCGCAATTACTGAACACTAATGTCTATAAGGCCTGTAATTTGCTAATCAATTCTCTCTCCCTTTTCTTATTTTGTGACAGAATTTCGATTTTGACGTTATTTTACAACAAGAAAGTGAGTCTTGAATGTTATGCAGAATATATTTGTTGCAAAAATCGTTTATATCCTACAGCTATACATATATTACATTACAATTCAGTCAACAGAATATTAATGCTAAGAAATAATACATTTGTGTTTGGAATAAAATCCGGGTTTAGAAGAGGAAGAATTGCAAATTCAATTCGTTTGAAAAGGCATTTCTCTAATTCCCAGCGGAATATAATTCAAGAATTGAGTGAAATTCAAAATTTTTATTCCTTATTATTGCTAACATATATTACAATTGAGGAGAAAAAGCGACAGAAAACTGGCGAATGATAAAAATAAATTTAATTTTCAATTAAAATCAATAATTGAATAAAAATGAGATAAAAATATAATTATCACGTTTAAAGTGTAGAAAACCTTATTGTTTGCCGCAATTACTGAACACTAATGTCTATAAGGCCTGTAATTTGCTAATCAATTCTCTCCCTTTTCTTATTTTGTGACAGAATTTCGATTTTGACGTTATTTTACAACAAGAAAGCGAGTCTTGAATGTTATGCAGAATATATTTGTTGCAAAAATCGTTTATATCCTACAGCTATACATATATTACATTACAATTCAGTCAACAGAATATTAATGCTAAGAAATAATACATTTGTGTTTGGAATAAAGTATTTGAATTATAACTAAATTTATTAAATTATATGTATATAAATACAAAACTCGTATTTAGATATCGTATACATGTGTAGCGAAATATATAAATATATTTGATTGTAAAACAGTCGGCTATTATTATCGGGAAATTAAATAAGAAACTAATATTATATATAAATATTCATCACATTTATTGAATGAATGGATAAATAAAATAAATGCAATTTCTCTTTGTTATGACATAAGAATATAATGAGTATTACTTCGATTCCATTCAAACCCCATATTCTGGTTATATATTCTTATTCTTTGAGTTTGATTATTGATTTTAAGGCAACAGTAATACTAATCAAATGATTAAGTTATACCATAATATTAGGACTCAAATAAATATTGATTCAAATGCTATTATATTTGAAATGTAATTATTGTTTACTTAAAAAAAGAAGACAAAAATTTAATGGGAATAAAAATAATGTTAAAAAGGAGTTAAAAAATTATATAATGCTTTAAAAGTGATTTCGCAGTAATTATACGGCAAATAATTTATGATTTATAGCATTAATAAAATTTAATATACGGTTAATAATGCATCAAAAAGTTTGTTTTGAAATAATAAGTAAAAATATGTGTTGCCTCAGTGTTTAGGAGCTCTGGAATTCATTTGTGAATAAAATTTTTATTAAATATCATTAAAGTTATTAAATTACAGATCATATTATACTACGATATCGTAAGGAGACGTGTTTTGGCAGAGAAAGTGTATTAATAAACATAAGAAAATTGTGAGATTTCTGGTAATGTATACTTGTATGTAGTCTAACGTTAATGTATGGCATAAATCCTGTTTATCGGTAGAGTCTGTGCTCTAAAATAAATGATAAGTAAATTTTATTATTTCTAAAATTCTTTGAATTATAGACTAACGAAAGAGGATATGACTATTGAAGCAATGGAATAATTGTTGAGTTTTTTGTGTTTAATTATATCGATAAATGTCTCTTTCAAATGGCTATAAAACATTTTGCCATCAAATGAAATATGAAATTTACATTAAAATATATTTCAACGCAAACGGAATATGACTAAAAAGAAATGCCTTCCGAACCATATATGTTATGTTTCCTAATATTTTTGCAAAAAAATATCTAAATAATAGCATTTAACCGTATTTTGTAAAAATTGATACACATTTTGTTACTTTAGTTATCAAATAAAAAATATATAAAATAAATATGGAAATAGTATTTAAAATATGCGATAAATACGATAAAATTTGTGAATATCGTCGATATTAGAACCGCTTATTCTATATGTAAAGAAAGACATAAACTCTTAATACAACTCATTATATATTTGGATATATTTTGAGTATATCTACGAAAAATGCGTGAATAACTGGAGGACATTGGAAGTGAAAGAGTACTTAAGACTTTTGTTGAGTACTATTTATTATGATATGTTTTCAGTTTAATTTAGTTAAGTAGCAATACATTGACATAAGAAATGATAAGTATTATTATTAGGAGAAATACGTGATTCACTTACAATATGTGTCTTTTGTAAGCTTTTGGACCACTTCTGTGTTGAGTTTGCTATTCTTTTTACCCATTCCTCAGATTCCTATATAATATTTATTATTCTTTATATACTTTTCCAAAACGGATGCGTCGATCGAGACGTTGAATATCGGGACAAATGAACACAAAATACAGACCGATTGATATGAATATTAAGCGATACAATGAATATAACTTATGAACAAATTTCAGTGAAAATGTTATTTTTTAGTAACACTAACAAAAGTTAATTCCAACACAAACTCATAATTTAAATTTATAATTATAATAAAGTGTTGATAAATATTTATAACAATTTGTTTATATTAAAGGATAAAGAGATTATATTTCTAATTACACGACGATATTATTCACAGTAACATAAAAGTGATAAAAATTTTGTTGAATAACACCGAAAACCCCATAATATTTGAAACACTTTATTCTTGAGGCAAAAAAGCGGACAAAACTTCTCAAAAAACGGACGTTTTTACAGACGATTAAAATTCAATCAATTAAAACCACTTCACAGAAGACAAAAAACATATGCATAAAACGGATTGTCACACAAAATTGGATACAAGAATCCACTCCAGAATCGTGTAAATTCTGGTCTACAGAATCGAAACGGTGTTGTTATTCGTACGCCAATTGATTTGTTTGCCAGAGTTTGTGTGTTTCTCTCTTACTCTCGATTGCTATTCACTTCTCTCACTCTCTATCTCTTTTGGCAAAACTAATTCTTACGGCAAATGTGTGGCACAAACCTTGTGAGCGCACACAACAGGCATTTCCTCCCCATTGCGCTCCTGTGC
>CAJPIZ010002560.1:0-13365 GCA_905368565.1 Medioppia subpectinata
TATATATTTTTTGTAGTTGAAAGTATTACGAGTAAAAATACTTTGCATTTATAAGTTTCACTTAAATCCTAAATATTTCGTAATACTGTATTCTATCAAAAATATTTAAAATATTTGATATTTAATAGTTTCAACAATTTAATTATTTTTATTTAATTAATTATTATATTTATTTCAATATTACACGTAAAAATATTTCATATTTATAAGTTTTAAGTCAATCTAAAATATTCGGCAATACAGTATTTGATATTTAAAATATTTTATATTTAACAATTATTAAAAATTAATTAAATAAATTAACTTTAATTTTGTAATGACTTATTTGAAAACATTATTGTAAATAATAGAGTTATAGTGTAAGATAAATAGTGTGACCACCTGTCCTTTATTTACGCACTATGAATACTGTTAAAAAATTTGAAAAAGATTATTTAATGTCTATTTTTAAAAAAATTTAAAAATTAATATTGTTGTTAATTTTAATTAAATTTTAAATTTCAATCTTTATATTATAATTTTTAAATTTTATATTTATTATTATGACAGATCTGTAAAAATAGTCAATACACAATCAATGTATATGTATTTGTATACATGTATACTTTTTATATGTACACTAATATATTTTTAATTAACAGATCGTTCAACAATTTATTGAAAATACAATAGAACAGTTTATAATTACTAAATACTACTTAATTTAACAACGCATAGTAAAATGTTTTAAATAATATAGAAATTAGTAACATTAAAATAATTATTTAATACAAAATTATGGCCATCAGTAATATTAAAAACAAGTTATTTACAATTATATCATACGTAATATGTTTTACGGGATGTTTGTATCAAATGCTGGAAATAAGTTTCATATACTTCTCGTACGAAACCACTACTAATGTTAAGTTTGACTCTCTGTCCGCACGACGAGTGCCAGCAGTAACCATATGTCTAAACAAAATTGATTTGTTAGACAAAACTAAAGTTATAAATATTACCGCTTTTAAGCGCTTATCATTGCGCAACCAATTCAAGGGATTTATTGACCCAACTTTACGCTTTCAATGTTATGTATTGGATGCAAATGGAGATATTCAATCATGTACCAAATTCACTAAATATATCACCTCAATTGACGAATTTAATTATTGCCTTACATTATTTACACAATGGACAACAGTATATAAAGGTCAATACGGGCAGAATCTGACAAAACATCCAACAACCGCACTATTATACTTACGAATTGATATAATAAATAGTAGTTCATTGAGTGGAAAATTTGTGAGGGTTAGAATACATTCGCAACATGAACGTATCTACAACTATGCTAACAAAGGATCAGTGTATTTTAATATAAGTAACAATAACGTGTGCCATGTTAAATTCAGAAAAACAACAATGTTATATAAATATAAAATAATGCAAAATTCGCGTTGTTTTGAACATGGTGAATCGCACGAAACATGCGTTCATAAATGTAAAGTTCAAAAATATATTGAATCGTATTCATTAATTCCGGAGCATTATTTGTTTTCTGTTTCTGAGCTAGATAATTTTAATAATCGTAGCATTTATTTTGCTAAAGTATACAACACTAGTCTTGAAACTGAGTGCGAAATGAAGTGTTTGACTAAAGTTGAATGTATGAAACAGTACTATTTAATGACACATATGGTTACAATTTATTATCCTGAATTTTACGGGACCAAATTTGCTGTGTTGTTTGAGATACCGTCGGAGCCGGAAATTATATACACTATAAGTTTTAAAATGTCTGTCGAAGAGTACCTGTGCTTTTTGAGCAGTCTCCTTGGTATATGGTTTGGCTTTTCTGTATTGCTTTTAACCAAATTTTTGCGACAATTTTATATCAAATATGTTTTTAATTATATATCACAACAAAGGTTTAAAATTTTTAGACCTAACAATATTAATGTTAATAATATTCAAAAATTTAAAATCATTTTACAAAATATTACTTCAAAACAGAGAGAACCACCAAAATTATTTACACGTAGAAAATCATTAAGAATCTAGTTGTTATTTATTAAAATTACACATATTAAATAATAATCAATATGAATATATTTAAAAATTCGACTATTTAAATTTTATGTATATTTTTATTATTTACATATTGTATTTTTAAATTTAATTAATTACATAAATCTAAATGTATTGTATTTGTATCATGTAAAAACTTTACCACAATTATATACTGTATATGCACACATATTGCTAAAATGATAAAGTTTAATGTTAATTGGTAAAATGCCAAAAATTTTATATTAAAAAATTATATATATTTTTAATTTGTGAAATTAATTATCAAAATTAAACATAATTGAAATTGATATAAATGATGTTCAGTAATAATGTTATTCACAATAAAAAAAACATACATGTTATTTTTTGTCAGATTTGAAACCTAGTGTTTTATCAGTAAGATCTAGTGCGTCTAATTGATATAATTATAGATGCACTTAATTTTATTTTTGAATATTAATATAATTAATCATTAAAATAATTATATAATATATAAAAAAATTAGTAATTTTTAATTATTATTTCACTAATGTTAATTTTTATACACACTAAAGTATGTGAAGCAAACTTTCTATTAAAGTTGTCTGTTTGAAAGTAAAGTAATGTAATGTCTTTATATTAATATATTTTATACTATTATAAAATTATGTATTTAAAAGTTCTTTAATTATGTTTTCTAATTATATAAAAATCTGTTACATATTGATATTTTATATTTTAATAAAATATTGCAATATCCACATGTAATATGTTAATACAATAGATTTTTAAAAAATTAAAAAATCTGTCAACGCTAAGTACAACTGCTGATTGTTTTATAACGATGTCGTTCTGTAATAAAGTATTATTTGAATGATTAGCAATAATATTGATGATTTTACCGGTATTGCATTGTGTTAGGCTAACACTGGTTGAATTTGTAAGTTATCTCTATTCAGTGTTTAATTATTTAAACCATAATTTATTGTAAATTATTTTATATTTCATAATCACTGTGTAATACAACACGTGTTTTAGATAAGTTTAATAAATCAATATTTTTATTAAGTATTATCTGTAGTTGAGAACAAACAAGAGGTAGACCTTATAATTCACACAAATTTCGTATACAGTTCAAGAAAGAGCTATAACAATTACGATATTTAGCTCACAATTAATAAATTGTGATGTTTAAATTTGAAATCATCTTATCTTATCTTATCTTATCTTATCTCATCTTATCTTATCTCATCTTATCTTATCTTATCTTATCTTATCTTATCTTGTAGTATAATTAGTTTAAATATACAAAATAAGTTATAAATTTTTGTAAAACTTCCAAACGTCTTCCATTACATTAACCATATACTAATAATTAAAAATATATTAAATTTAATTAATTATGACCATCACAAATCTACCCGAAGGCCATATTAACTCGTAACCCGAATGGAGCGGTCGGGTTATAGGGCTACCAGTACTGGCCAGTAATCTATATTGTATAAAAATTATATGTAATATAGTCTTATGATATAACTAAATAATTTGCCATAGAAGGGAATAGTGGTTAATTACGTACAACGGCCTGGCACAACATTACCGATTCCTTTTAATTAACTCCTATAGAAAAGCATTATGGAAAGTACAGCGGTTCGGTAATGTTGTGCCAGGCCGTTGTACGTAATTTATCACTATTCCCTTCTATGGCAAATTATTTAGTTATATCATAATTTTAATACAATATAGACAACTATCAAGTATTGGTAGTCCTATAACCCGGCCGCTCCATTCGGGTTACGAGTTAATATGGCCTTCGGGTAGGTTTGTGATGGTCATAATTAATTAAATTTAATATATTTTTAATTATTAGTATATGGTTAATGTAATGGAAGGCGTTTGGAAGCTCTACCCGGACTAAGTTACCCCGGTGGCCACTAATTTAGTTCTTACCGAATATGCGGTGGCGATGGCCACCCGTGGTTAAATTTATCGATTTAAATATCAAAAACTTTTTAAATATGTGTAACAAGCAAATTCTCGAAAATTTGATATAAATCGGTAACTTCTTTGGCCGCAATTACCCGATAACCAATTAGTTGTTATAAATATTTCCTGCCCATTTCTTAATTATATTGAATTAAAGTTAATTCTGTGGAATTTTTACAAAAATTTATAACTTATTTTGTATATTTAAACTAATTATACTATAAGATAAGATGATTTCAAATTTAAACATCACAATTTATTAATTGTGAGCTAAATATAGTAATTGTTATAGCTCTTTCTTGAACTGTATATAAACTTATAAATTAATGCTAAAAAGTTATAAAAACAAGCAATCTACAGTAGATAGCGGCTTTTTAGCATTAATTTATAAGTTTGTTATGAGAGAAATGAGTAGTTATTTATCTCATCAGAAATATCCAATGAAAACCAATAGATTTATGTATTATTCATAGAAATGATTATTTGATGACTAATTGCATGGTTTTGTATTGAAATAATGCAAATCCTATGGAAAGAGAACTCATTGTATATCTGAACCCCAACCGACACATTTGTCTATTTTGTGAAATAAATTATTTAGTTAATACCGCGTGTATTATCTGGTCTTTTATCCTTACATTTGGGATACGGGACCGTTCTTACGAGCCCTACAAAAGGACTTGTGTCACGGGGTAAGGTCGGGAACGACTATACAATCATTACATCTAAAGTAAGTACTTCTGAGAGATATTTCCGGTGCAGCGAAGCCACGTTTCCGGCCTTCGATTACATCAGATTTACAAGTTGTCCAGAAGGGTATTATCAGTGAGAGCTTAACCACCGGCCGCTGATAAGGAAACTTCTCTGTGGAAACATCAGAGAAGACAACAACGAGAAGTTCTGTACGAGAAGTTCAGTCAGAAGAAGAACATCAATAAGAAGTATCGCTTGAGGAGTATATTTATAGAAATTAGGTGACGAACTCCTCTCTATAACATCGACTACTGGCACTATAAGTCTCTACCATCGCTACACACCTCTAGCCAGTGGTCGACACACACCTCGAGCCAAGTTTTTTCGTAACAAGTTTAGATATACGAAATTTGTGTGAATTATAAGGTCTACCTCTTGTTTGGTTGAGAATATCACAAGTAAAAATATTTTATATTTATAATTTAAACATTAATTGTTTGTTAATACAGTATTTTATGCACAAAATATTTGATTAAAATATATTATATTCACAAAGTATTATAATTTAATTAAAATAATTTCATTTATTTTGTAAAAATTAATTTGAAAAATTAGTGTGACCACATGCCCTCTATCTGTATTCTTTGACTATTATTTAAAGAATTTAAAGAGGATTATTGATTGGTATTTTCTATCTTGATTTTTGTTAATTTTAGTTAAATTTCAAAATAAATATTATATATTATGATTTTTATTGCTGTTTATAATTAAATACTACTGTGTAAAAGCTCATATAAAAAATAATGTTATAACCATTATATAAATTATTAATATTATATTTATTTTAATGTAAAATTTGCACAATTATTGCAATCAGTAATATTAGAAACAAGTTATTTGCAATTATATCATACATAATATGTTTCACAAGATTTTTGTATCAAATGCTGGAAATAAGTTTCATATACTTCTCGTACAAAACCACTACTGATGTTAAGTTTGGCTCTCTGTCCGCACGACGGGTGCCAGCAGTGACCCTATGTCTGAACAAAATTGATTTGTTAAACAAAACTAAAGTTATGAACATTGCCGCCTTTGACCGCTTATCACTGCGCAATCAATTCAAGGCATTTATTGACCCAACTTTACAATTTAAATGTTACGTATTTGATGCAAATGAAGATGTCCAACCATGTACCAAATTCACAAATCATATTGCCTCAATTGACAATAAGAACTATTGCCTTACATTATTTACACAATGGATAACAGAATATAGAGGCCAATACGGGAAGAATCAGACAAAATATGCAAAATCGGACCATTTTTTCTACAAATTACTATAATAAACCGAAATTTGTTGAATAAACAATTTATTAGTGTTAGAATACATCCACAAGAGTATCGTATTAACAATTACTTTAACAAAGGATCAGTTTATTTCAATATAAGTAAAAATAACGCGTGCGACATTAAATTCACAAAAACAACCATGGTATATCAATATAAATTAATGAAACATTCGCGTTGTTTTGAACATGGTGAAACCCAGAAAACATGTATTTATGAATGTAAAATGCAAAAATATATTAAATTGCATTCGTTAATTCCGTGGTATTATTTGTTTCCTATTTATGAGCTAGATCATTTTAATAATCAAGGCATTTATTTTGCTAAACTCTACAATCGTAGTATCAAAACCGAGTGCGAAATGAAGTGTTTGCCTAAAGTTGAATGTATGAAACAGTACTATTCAATGACAGCTATGGTGACAGATCATTATGGTTTTTTATACAGGAACTTTGCGATTCTTTTTGAAATACCGTCGCAGCCCGGAATTATATACACTGTAAGCTATAAAATGTCTGTTGAAGCTTACCTGTGCTTTTTGGGCAGTCTATTCGGCTTATGGTTTGGTTACTCTATACTACTATTAACTTATACAGTTTGGGACATGTGTAAATAGTGCAATATTTTAAATTCAATCTACCTTAACACATTAAATTTTATGTAAAATAAAAATTTGAATATTAAAGTTATAAATAAAAATAATAACACTCGGGTGGCTGCGTGCAAACGCCAACCTGGTATTATATCAGTTAGACCTAGACCATCTAATTGATAAATTATAAAGCACATGCATTTAATTATTATTGTGGACATTAATATAATTAATAATTTCTATGTTAATGTATATTTTGACACACTTTCTAGTAAAAGTAGTTTGTTTGTTGTGCATATTAAAGTTGCTATACTTTTACATAATATTTGACTTTAGATTATTAATATATTTGGTGATCTTAATGAACATCCTATGTATACAAACAGTTGCATAGATGATCCAAATTAAAGGGTAGGTTAAATATATTACATTGAATATGAACAAACTATAAATTATAATTTTAAAAAATGACAAAATTAATAATAAACGTATAGTATAAATAAAAATATTATAATTATATACAGTATAATAATATTTATACGTTTTAATTAAATCTTAAATATTCCGTAATACAGTATTCTATCCATATAATAAAATTATTATAATTATTGTAACTATGTTCGCAATAATAGTCAAACATTATTACAATAATATAATGAGTAATGATTTATTTACTATAAGTATAATATTCATGGTTTATTTTTTATGAAATAAATATAATATTATATAATAGCAGTTTGGAAAGAGTAAGTAGTTTTATTACAGGTAGACCAGGAATAGGATATTACGTTTTGTATAACCTCATAGTATTCTTGCAATTTAATAGTGACATTTGGGACTAATCTAATTTGTATATCTGTAAACCTTATATATACCCAGTCAACAAAATCTGTCGCTGCGGTTTTTGTAATTATAGCTAAACTAGAAGAGCTAGATCAAATCTGTAAAAAGTAAAATGAAGGTCCACATGTCTAGTTTTTTGTATAAAAAAATTATTGAAATCACGTGACCATAACACAGATATTTTTGGGTCAAATCGATTTGCCATGTTTTTTGCCCACCTCGAGGGGGGCTAGGAAGGGGGCGGGTATGCTATTCTTTAGAGGAGATGTCAAAGACTATGATAGCAAAGTTTGATTGAAATTCTTTCAGCCATCTACGAGAATTTGTTAATTTTATTAACATTACGTCTATGAAGAAAAGTGGTTCTGAAGTTGACTTTTTATAACAACAAAAATGTAGTATAAAAAGGTCAAAATTAGGCTATTTTTGTCCAAATATTGGGTCAAATTTCTCGAATATTTTGTTCCATACGAAAAACTATTCACTTGATTTTTATGAAACTTTGCTATCATAGTCTTTGACATGTCCTCTAAAGAATAGCATAACCGCCCCCTTCCTAGCCCCCCTTGAGGTGGGCAAAAAACATGGCAAATCGATTTGACCAAAAAATTTCTATGTTATGGTCACCTGATTTTAATAATTTTTTGATACAAAATACTAGACATGTGGACCTTCATTTTACTTTTTACAGATTTGATCTAGCTCTTCTAGTTTAGCTGTAATCACAAAAACCGCAGCGACAGATTTTGTTGACTGGGTAAATAATATTGCCATCAAATTAATCAATATTGTATAATTAATATAATATGTTAGCAATACGTTAGTCCCGATCCATATTTCAGCATATTATAAAATGGATGATATAAGAATAAGTATCAACAAAATTATTGTCATGATCAAAAATGTCAAAACCATATCACGCGTATTGTGTTTAATCGGATGTTGCCTTCAATTAACACAAGTTTTAATACTTTATTTCTCATACGAGACCACAACCGATGTTGACTACAGGACTGAGTCTATCATATCATTGCCGGCAATCACTCTATGTATGGAAAAATACCTGTATATTCGGCCAGAATTAGAGACCAAAATAGTCGGGTCCTCAACGGTAAAGCACGCGAACAAAAAAGAGAGAATAAAAGCGCTTAATGCCTATTTGAATAACATGTCGATCGCTGAGCAGTACAGCCAACTCACGGCACCACCAAATAAGGGAGAGTATTGTTTGGTAATTAAACCGTCAGGAATTGTAGCCAAATCTAAAGGCCAGCGCTATGTAATGTGCGATACCATAGCACCGGTCAGGCCGTCGATAAGCTCTGATTATTATTGTGAAACATATATTTCACAATTGAACGGCCAGTCGGATGACAACTATCTTATACCCAATAAACCTGGTAAATCAGTTGGCTATGTGGGCTTGGTCCATTTTACTCATAAATTATTCGGCGATAGCGTCGGCCTGTTTATTCACCCAAGACATTGGCCCATAGCAAATGTGTTAGAGATTGGGTTGAAATTTATCGACACCAGGTACCGAATGCTCATGGTCGAGTACCAGAAAACAGTGGTAGAGCTGCTGCCGGGTCCGTATCGGCCCGCATGTATTGATTATAAAACGCGTGGCTATCAGTCGCACAGCGATTGTCTCAGTAAATGCCAATTGGATTATATTGTTTCCAAAAACATTGATTTTCCCGATCATTATCTTATCTATGATCTGAATCTGAGTCGGAGACTTAGTTTTGGTTCAATAGATATCAAACCGATGATAGACTGTACGGCTGTTTGCGGTGAGAGTCACGACTGTTATCAGGAGTACTACCAGATTGTCCAGAAAGTAATGTCCGATCCCTGGCCTAAAAGTGCAAACTCAACCAATTATGTTAGATTGTTTATGTTTGCCATACCATCACTACCCGTACTAACTTACAGGCAAACCCCGAAAGTGTATTTTATTGAATTTTTATGCCAATTTAGTAGTATATTTAGCCTATGGTACGGCTTTTCGTTGCTTTTCCTATCAGACCTATGCATTAAATCCGTTGTTAATGTATTTAAAAATATTAATTTTAACCAAAATTACAACTCGCTTGTTATGTTTATGACAATTCGCGTTAGCAATGTGCGCTCTAGTGTTGTTCCAAGGTAAAACAAAATAACACATAAAGGTCAAACGTTATCTATTGATTCGCATATGTTAATTTTAAAGTGTATTATGTTAATATTTATTATTGCTCTAAATATATTCAAAATTGCATAGTTCTTGTGCTGTATATATAAATTATTTGTCTTGAAGTCAAACGAAATTGAAAGCGGGAATGTAGTGAATGAGTTTGAAAAATTTAAACTTTTGATATATTTAAGTAAATCATAAAATACATCAAGTGATTTAATTAGGCACATGTACAATTAAATTAAACACCTTCTTGCAAAAGACTTTAGTTAACTTATCGGTTTATGGTAATATCGGTAAGTTTTCTATTTAGAGTGGTATTATTAATAAAGTATGACCATGGGCACATTTATGGAACATGTAATCTAATTATCTGCCTGTAATCCAAATGTATTCGACTGGCTGTTCTACGCTTCCATAGATTGCTATGTAAACCTTGGCTTTCAATTCTAGTGACAGTATTATTGTTCTCATTGAATAACATTAACATTGATTTCAATAGACATCTCTCAGGCATTCAATTGAAATAAAATGTCAAACCTATTGTTACTTTCACTATTAGTGGTGTCCATCGCTATAATCCAGGGTATGAGTAGTTCATGCTTTTTATTATTATGCCTAATATACATGTTTAAATAAAATAAAATAAATTATGTAGCCAAGATCGATGTTAACAAACTGTGCTCCAAAACGGGATACACTCCATACGAAACACCCGATGGCGTAACCAATCCTAACGAGTAATACAAATGCGAGAAAGACCCGTATGGGGGCAGGAAATTGCACGTGATAAAATGCTCACCTGGTCAAATCTGGCATCAGGAGCACGTGGCATGCGAATAATTTGAGTGGATGTTTTTCTAATTCAATTAAATTTTGAGCTAAAAATATACTTTAATAAATCATGATTTTTTCTGTTGAGTTTAAAAATTATATGTACCAAACAAAATTAATCAGGTTAATAGCATAAGATTTATATTTTAAAATTTTATATTTTATTTAATTTGTTGATTCATATGAAATTATAATTTTAATTAATTACATTTTATCGTTATGTTAATTATCATGTAGTGCATTTTCAACAAATTTGCAACAATCCCGGTATTAAAATTTTTGAGTTTGTCACACTAGTGCATATAAATAGATGTAGATATGTAGATATGATGTAGATGTACATTTAGATATTATATTGCAATTTTATTGATTAATTTTTTAGCAATGTTTGTTGTTAAAATAAAATACCGACAATACATTACAGTTATCTAAAATTAAAAGAGAAAAATTAATTTATAATAATTAATATTGAATTAAATAATACATACAAATAATAGTTTAGGAAAAGTCATCACAAATAGAGTTCCGACAGAAAAGCCGGTTATGAGTCGTTTTGACAGTAATTTCTCTATAAATGCCATTAGTTTTAACTTAACATCACTTTTATATCTAATCGAGAATTGCATTGAAATCACACTATTATGTGATAAATGCACTGATTTTGANTACTTACAAATAATAGTTTAGGAAAAGTCATCACAAATAGAGTTCCGACAGTAATTTCTCTATAAATGCCATTAGTTTTAACTTAACATCACTTTTATGTCTAATCGAGAATTGCATTGAAATCACACTATTATGTGATAAATGCACTGATTTTGAAACACTGGACGCACAGAACGAGATGAAAAATATAAATAACCATGTTACAATAAATGAATATGTGTACAACATAAACGTAAATAATTCCAGTTCAGTGAAAATTATCATGACCAATAATAATAAATTGTCAATCATGAAAATAATAATGAATAATAAGTAAAATGCTTTCCAAAACTTATTAAACAATTCAATTTGAATGCAAATAATGTTGTGTTCAAAAAACATTTGATAATATTTCAGTTTAGAAACAAATAATTTTCTTGAAAATTTTTCTACATTTTTATTCAAAATATTTGCTCTCAATTGAAAATAAAAACAAATTATATAAAAATATTTAACTGTTTTAAAAATATCAAATATAGTAAAACATATAGTTATATACACTAAAATTAAAAATATAACAGTTTTAATGAATTGCATCCATGAATAATATTTTAGACAAATCATTGTAAATACCATGGTAAATGCTAAAACTAAAATAATAGAAAATCGTAACATAAATAATAAAATTATATTTTAAAATACAGAATAATAACCATAACAGTAAATTGTTGTCAATAATTACATATTGTATAGTAAAATATTAAAAGTATTACTTACTAGGAGGCCATATACAGACATTACCAATTATATTTACTTTATTTGATCGAGTTTGTAATTTATATATAAGTGCATTATGTTTACCACTTATATTCAGCTCAAGACCACTTAATCTACCATTTATTATATCAAATAGTTTTGTCCAATAATTCATGTGTTTTGCAGTAAATTCTGTGTAAAACAATACTCTTGTTATTAAAGCCCAACAAAATGTTAACATAAATAATAATGTAGTAAACGATTGAATGCCACCAATAAATAGCGAGACATCAAATAAAATTAATCTCGTTTTGTAATCCAAGTCCATAAATAAAAGAATTAAATATTTACCAACATTAAACAATTTACAAAGAGTAATTAATAAATTGTATGTAGACATTTTTAAATTAAAATTCATCGTAATTAATAATTAATTTTTAAAAAACTTTAAATATAATTCGCTTTTCTATTACAACTGCTAATAATGAACGAATACTTTAATCAAATATATTCTATAAATCAATGTATTTATTATAATTAAAATATAATTTTTTGTAAAAAAATTGGTATTACTAAAAAATATTTTGCGACACTGAAAAAAATAGGTACATTAATAAAGTATCGATATTATACTTAAGTATTAACACAATTCATTATTGTACATTTTAATAGTTAAGGATATTATGTTTTTATAATAAAATTTACATATTTAATACATAAGACATACATTAAAAACAGGTAACATTACCATTGAATACTATACATGTATTTATAAAACATTTATTTATATCTATTTGAAAAACATAATACACATAAATTACATCATTATAATATAATAATTTACCAATAATTAATAATTATTAGTAATAATATGAAATAATGTAAATGTAACGCAAAATACACATATAGTTAAAAACCTTATTACTTATCGGTTTATGGGAATAGCAGCAGGTTTTCTATTCAGGGTAGAATTTTAGATAAACTGGAAATTAAACGTGATGAAATGCTCACCTGGTCAAATCTGGTATCAGGAGCACGTGGCACGCGGATAAACTGATTGGATGATTTCCCAGTTTGATTAAACTAATAATCTACTTTAATAAATAATGAATTTTTTCTTATTGTGTTCAAAAATTATATTTATTAATCAAAGAATTTATCAAGTTAATAGCATAAGATTAATATTTTAAATTTTATATTTTATTTAATTTGTTCTAAAACAGATTAATATGAAATTGCAATTTTAATTAATAAATTAATTAAATTTTATTGTTATGTTAATTATCAGTGATAATTAAGGGTTCCAATTTTCGGGAATTCCTGAATAAAATAGTTAACAAAATCATCGGGAATTATATACCATTAGGTTTAGGGGTTATAATAGACCAAAAATATATATGTTTTATTTTCCCGATTTTTCCCGATTTTGGCTTATTTTGTGAAAATTCCCGATTTT
>CAJPIZ010002561.1:0-13364 GCA_905368565.1 Medioppia subpectinata
CACTATTAAACTAATATTAATATTATTTACAATAAACAATTAAATTAATATAATATTTTGTTAATTAAACTCAAAAAGATTAATATTTGATAAACAATTTGATTTTCTATTAAATTATTAATACATAGATTCATGTGATTTTTTGAAAGAATAACCTGGTCACTCTAAAAAAAATCAGACGCGTCTGATTTTTGGCCAAGCCTAGTTTTGCGTATATTTTGTCTATAGATATTATAATATAATGCAAAATTGAATTTACAGTTCTATTAGGGTTAATAATTGCAATATACCTTTGTTTTTCACTATTTGTTTATTTTAATATAATTTTACATTTTGCATATTGCAATTGTGATTTGAATCTTAATTAATATATAGTATTTAAATTTATTTTTAAATATACATATAATACTATTCTATAACAATAATCACCTAGCCACGTTTCCGTTTCTTAGCCCCTGAGCCGCCACCGCCGCCACTGCACCCATACATAGTGTTGAGGGCCCGGGCGTCCAATGAGCTCATACTGCGCCTATTGTTTTGTGCCGATAGCCGGACACCACGTTGTTTGGCAGTCATCGTGTATTTGCCGTTTTTACTGAAATCCTTTGCCCCATAAATCATGATTGACTGGTAGTCAAAGCCAACATACAGATGGTTCGCCGATTTGGACACTTTGTCATACTGTGATGACATACCCCGAGCGATGTTTTGCCAGTGAATGGTCAGGTAGTTGTCCCGATCGGCCCGACTCTGTTCGTGGTAAAAGCCCAGCGTATGTAGTATTTCATGCGTAGCCACCCCTACGTAATGACACCCATAGCCCAGCGATAGGTACTGACGGCCCCCTGTTTTGCCGATTGATGAATAGCACCTGGGTTAAAATTGGCATATAATTTAACCCAGTTTTAAACATTTTCATACAGGTAGTTTGAAAATTATTTTTACCCTTGTCCTTTAAATAGTTGCAAATAATCATGTTGGTTAGTCCGCTGTTTAAACCGCACACACGATTGTGCCTGTATGTTTTTCATTGCTTGATTGATAACTCTACGTTGCGATGCTATATGGTAATAAAAATATGAGCTTGTTAATTTATAATTATAATCATTACATTGTTTATTGATGTCATACACAATGAGTTATCGATTTGATAGTAAACAATACCGTTTGGCCACAAAACGGTGCGTCCGTACGATCCGCTTGACGAAACCTTTTTGTGCGTATTTCTCTTGTTTTGTTTCATTTGTATTATAACTTCTGTTAAGTAATAAATTAATGTTTAAAAATAAATTTAATTATTTAATAATATAAAATTTTACCTCCATTTATACTAAACATGATGTAACAAATTATTATAAATAATAAACTATTTATCATATTAGTTTTATTGTATAATTAAAATATTTAATTCATCTACTTAATAGTTGAATATTACAATACAGTATATTACATTTATCGTTTGAAACTAGATTTATAATTTACAATAGTTTACATTCTTGGAATAAGTTTGTTATTTAATTTAAAAGTTATATATTTTTAATTACAAAGAAAGCATCACATTTCTAAATCACAGTAAATGTAACCAATATTAATGAATCAATAAATTTATATTTATTCAGTTGTTTAAAACTACACTTATGTTATTTACATAATATTGAAGTACATTACTTATTTCACAATGTTAATTTTTGTTGTATTGTTAACATACTGTTTGCATTATGTCAAAATATTAAATTTGGACATTTATGGTTATTCAAATATTTATATTTAATAATTTAATAGATTATTAATATTAAATTATAATATTGTTTTAATTTTTACAAATAATATATTTGTAACATCAAAACATTATATTTTAATATCAATCGAAACATTAATTATAATTTATTAAAATAATTTCAAAATCGCGTTAAAGTTAATCTTTATAAATGTGCATTATATAATTTCACAACAAAAAGTATATTAAGTGAAATTATACGCTCAAAGTTTATAATAGTCTCCCACATAAGTCATGTCATAAAATATTTCCCATATCATAACAACATAGCACACAATCAGACTATATGTCAATAAATAAAACAATGACTTTAACTCAAACATCGTTAGGGGTTCGTAGGGGTCAACCGGAGTAGCGTAAAAGTCGGACATTATTAGACCAAAATTGTCGGCAATTGTTACCACGTTTTCGAAATAATATTGCCCTTTCATTGCGTACATGTGCTGAAAAAGCGACGCCTCGTATAAACGCCGTGTGCTATCATAAGGAATATAAAAAGTCTGTTTTAATAAATGAGCAGGATCTAATTAAAGATTTTAAGTTCAATAAAAACAAATATAGTAATTTCAAGTACATTAACTCAGCCTCATTAATAAACTTAAACGATGGTCCGTAACAGAGAGGTGTTATGAGCACCGGTAGGTAGGATTGGCCCGAATGAATGCGTTCAAATCGGGGCGCGTATGGCAACAATTGGTCCATCATATACTGGTCGGCAACGAATACTATGTTTTTAATGAAACTGTGAAATCCATCTGGGTCATCTTTGAACGATTGAAACTTGTCTGGCCAGGGTGGTCTATCATACTGCCTAACCCTATTTGCAAACTTAATAAATGTCTCTTTAAAAGTGTTGTTCTCAAAGTATTTAGTAAATTCGTCCGAAGCCCACTCCTGGGCCTTGTAGTGATCGGTCAACACCACAAGCCTATCATCCAATAGATCCTCAATAGTGTCGGCGCACGTGTCAGGTCTGGCCACCATTTTTGCCAACAACTCGTTGCGAATCACTTCCACCACTGGTATCAACGATATAAGCCATAGGATATACATATAGTTCCGGTGCCCGAGATTCTCGCCGATACCCAACAGTGGCTTAAAGTATATCCACGCAACATAACCCACCTGGTTGTACCCCGTAACCAAGCTGCTTTTCGCTATTGTTGCAATCTTATTGGTCAACAAAAGCATTATAAATACGCTAATTATGACAAACCAAACCCTGTATTCATAACACTTCCAAATGTCTATACTGTCGGGCAGTGATTGCTGTACTTTAATGCTCATGAATACCAAGTTATCGGCCATATACAGGGGTCGGATGCAGTTTAACGGCCTTGATCCATTAGTGTCCGTTCGCCACAAATAGTTCATGGGTGACCAGTCCGGGCCCGTAACGAGCCCTGTACTCACCTGTTTGTGCTCATTTATACGCCTGTCCGGACAGTTGTACGCATACAGATGTACACTATTTGATATTAGTGTCATTAAAACGCAAATATTTATTACATCACTATGCTATTACAATTAGCAAATATTAATATTACCTGTAATTAACTAATTTACCAATCTCAATCAGCACTGGCACGATTAATGAGCTATAATAAGCCGAATTTTCACCCTCAATCTCAAAGTACTCTTTCTATAAATAGCAAGGTATTAACATGTAATGTAATGATCATGCAAATAATTAACAATTTACATCGAAGTATTCAGCCATCAAATAAAATGTATTGTTTTTATGCGGAAACGGGTCGTCGGGTATACTATAGTTGTCATACATTTTATACTCGCATCCAATATAAGTCATGTTAGTATTGTTGACATATTTTTGCCAATAACCCAATGGATGTGTTTCTATCCATTTGTATACATCAACCCCTTTTAATAGATCCTGGAACGACATTTCCAGCTAGTTTTAAATGATATGATTATCACCAGTAATAGTAAATTTTACAAATAAAATATTTATTTTGTTTTATAATATAATTAGATTCATTATTAATATTTATGATGATATTAATATTTAATAGCAAATTTTTCCAAAATGTATATATTATCAATATATTGCTATTAATATTTATTAATGTAATCACATGGTAATATAATATTTTGAATCACTGCTATTCTGGACAATAAGAAAATTATAAGAAACTCTTATACAAAATAATTAATTTGCAATTTTAATGCATATCGATTCAAATTGTATAGATTACTACAATAAAACACCTTAATGTAATAAATAATAAAACTTAACAAATGGCACCGTTAACCAGTTTAAAAATTCTAATGAGCTTAAATGGTACCCACGAGTGTGACCTGGCGCGTTGTGTCAACATGCATTATGTCAAAATATTAATTTGGACATTTATGGTTATTCAAATATTTATATTTAATAATTTAATAGACTATTATCTAATATTAAATTATAAATTTTAATTTTTAATTTGTATTTTTTAAGTTATAGATTAAGATCATCAATCAAAACATTACTTATAAGTTATAATTGTTATATTATTTAACAACTAATTTTAACTTATTCTTTTTAGATTGAGATTACACTTAAATTAATTTGCGATGAATAATTTGAACATTTATTTAAAATAATAAAAAATTACATAATTGTAATTGTATTTAAAACATAATTTGTAAAATAATTAAAATAAATTTTAAGTAAAGTTTAAGGTAAATAATGTTTACAATTTGTAAAACAGAAATTCATTTCATAATTAAATGAATTATAATTTATAATAAAACATATGATTAAAAACAGACAGAGATTGATGTTTATTATGACGGCCGGAGTCATGGGTGCGACAGTAGGTGTGAATACAACTCCCGGTGCCATCACTTAGTATTGCCTAACAATGGAGTAAACAATTGAAAATAATTGTAAATCTAATTAGATTTTAACTGCAATCTATTTATTTATACAATTTTACCTTATTTTTTAGATGCAATTTTGTTTAATATGATGTATGACTTATTAGCTGTTGCATTAACCGACGATACAGTGATTATGATAGCAATAAAACCACCACAGTAAAGTATAAAGCCATAGATTAATAGTAATCTAATTAAAACGATCATCTCGGTCCAAATAATTGTGTACAATAGGAACACAACACCCATACCAAGTGTAAGCCAAACCGATAGCAAATATTTAGACCAATAAGTGGTGTTGTATTCATTTATCTCAACATAAATGCTATTCAATGATCCGATTATTACCAGTAAATTGGGTATAGTTTTTGCTGATATTATTTTGATGTTGATTACATGGATCTTACTTTTTAGATAATCGGCCATAATATATAAATATATAAATGACCATGATAAGCAATTAATTGCATTGAAAGTAACCAATGTAAACAATATAGCATTTGGTACACCAAATATCAATGTTGTAATTATTGGTTTATACAACGCATAGGGTATTAAACATAACAAACCGATGTTTTGCGACATATAATTGCAGATAAAATGATTGATTTTGAATATTTTTGTCGCTGTTTTGACGAACCGATAGAGGGATTGGGGGTCCGATAGACCCACGCTTTGAGGGGTGACTAATCCCGAGAGCATCTGAAATATGCGCAAAAATGACGGTCCAATTCCGTAGAAATAGTTATATCTGAATATTAATTGGCAAACAATGCAAAACCAAATGCCAATAATTATAACCATTTTCATGTGAACACCGGCGCCAATCATATGCGAAAAATCGCCAAATACTACAACCAATGCTTCATTTTGACCATCATTTATAATGCCAATCAAGCAAAACAACACGGTCAACGAGTATACTATAGCGGTACCTGTGGGCGAATAGTACCATGGCCGTTGTGTTAGTATTTTAGGCTCGAATAGGGATAAGCCAATTCTGTACAATTGATTTTCTGCCGATTTTATTCGCAATCTTTTGGGCAGTAATTGATTGCATTTGAGGACCGATCGGTCGCTTTTACCCCCTCTTTGTCGCCGCTTTCTCTTCTCCGATGTGTTGTTAGGCATGACTTCAATAGACTTATTATTGAGTTTGTGTTGAATATACTCTAATTCGGTGTTAATATGCGAAAAGTTTAATCAAATTTTACTATTCAACTGCTCGTGAGTTAAGACAGGTAATGCAATTATATTAAATATTTTTCATATTAGGTTTATTTAAAATTAATGTTGCTTCTAGAATATACTTCAATTATTTTTATATAAAACACAATAATTGGATTTATATTAAATGTGGTTTTATAATTGGATTATCAAACGATCATTATGAAATGTTCTTATATACAATAATTTAATAATACTGTACCATGAGAATGTTATTTGCTATTAAAATACTAAAAATTACTTAATACAGTATATATGAGTTAAGTTAATATATTAAATAGTTTTCAAATTAGATTTATTTAAAATTAATGTTGTTTTTAAAATATACTTCAATTATTTTTAAATAATTGAATTTGTATTAAAGTTGGTTTTATAATTTTCAAAATATTGTTTTATCACATATTTTTAATATATTGTGCCATGTGCATGGTAGTATGTATTAAATATATAATATTTAAAATTTCAAAAATTACCTAATAAATGCAATCATGGTGATTTATCACAAAATGTAACCTAATTTATTTTGTTTTTACCATAACTAAAAAAATCAACTATTATAATTTATATTTTAAATACATTAACTTAGATAATGAAAGTATATTTAATAAATTACTTTTCATAACAATCATAAATTTCATTAAAACACATTTAATATTTACTTACATAACTTACATAAATGTAAGCACATATTATTACATAAATTGTATCTTTTATTATAGTGAATTGTGCATGTTTGAAACACATTTTTTGTACGTGTCAATATAGATTTAAATTAAAGTATGGTCATAAAATAAAAAATTTAATAAAATTTACCTAAAATAATAACAATTAAATTAAAGTTATAGTAATAATAATTAAAACACAATTACCGACACAACTTAGACAAGTTTTTATAACAAAAATATTTTCAACTTAGCGAAAATTAATAAAACATATTATATTGGCCATTTAATAATGTGAGATAGTGGAGTAGTTCTCGTGCAGTTAGAATTATAAAATTAGCTTTATTATTTAGGTTTACATTTTTAGGTATCAGAATCTAACTCATAAACAATTTAAAAAATTGACAAATTTATTACGTGATATTTAATTATGCAATAGTTTACATAGCATAATTAACAATTATTTTAACAAAATACTTTAGACATAACAATAAACAAATTAACTTTTGGAATATATATCTTCAATGATCCAAATAATGAAACACATTGTTAAACTATAGGCAACGAAATAAAACAATGACTTTATCGTAGCCAACGATAAGGGTATGAAGCGTTCAACTGTAGGATCATAAAAGTCAGAAATGATTAACCCAGCAGCTTCTTCGGCAAGTTTAATCACGTTTTCAAAATAAAATTTCCCTTTCATTGCATACAAGTGTTGCAAAATTGCCGACTCGTACATACGTCGGGTGCTATTAGACCAACGATATAAGTAATTAATAAATATAACAAAACAAGTAATTAAACAAAATACATTAACTCGGCTTCCTTGATAAACTTGAATTGAGGTCCGTAACAGAGGGGTGTTATGAGCACCGGTAGGTAGGGTTGCCCCACATGTATGTCCGCGAACCGGGGAGCGTATGGCAACAGTATGTCCATCCAGTGCTGGTCCTGAACGAGTACCAAGTCTTTAGCAAAGTTACGAAACTTACCAACGTCGTCCTTTAGTGATTTAAACAACTCGATCATCTCAGGGCTGTCCCAATGCTTCACCTTATGTTTTGCAAACTCAATAAACGCCTCTTTAAACGTGTTGTTCTCAAAGTTGCCGTAAAAGTGATGCATTGCCCACTCAGTGGCCTTATGGCCGTCAGTCAACACCAGTAACCTGTCATCCAATAGATCGTAAATAGTGTCCGCATTTAAAGCACGTTTGATCACTAGGTTTGTCAACAACTCGTTGCGAATCACTTCCACCACTGGTATCAACGATATAAGCCATAGAATGTAGATATAGTTCCGGTGCCCGAGATTCTCGCCGATACCCAACAGTGGCTTAAAGTATATCCACGCGAAATGAAATATGGTAAAACGCTTGCCCTTACTACCTGTCATTTTATCACGTATTTTGTTTGAGATCTCGTGAATCATAAATAGCATAATAAACGCACTAATGATGGTAAACCAGACCCTATTTTCCACACCCCTCCATATTTCCATACTGTCCAGCGGTGGCAGCGGGACATTAACGCTCATGTATATCATATTATCAGACATATACAGGGGTCGGGTGCAGTTGAACGTGCGAATACGGTCTTGAGTTCGATAGATATAGTTCATGGGTGTCCAGTCCAGACCAGTCACTTGACCTGTTATCATCAATTTGTGTTGATTTATGTCCCCTCGACTGGGGCAGTTGAGTAAATACAAATGTGTACTTGGTCAAATATGAGATCATAAAAATTCATTTTAATTTATAGTATATTATAATGTTACAAAAAATAATGGCACAATGATATACTATCATACCTGTAATTGACTAATTTACCAATTTCAGTCAATACGGGTGCTATCAATGAGCTATAATAAACGGCATTTCCCGACTCAATCTCAAAGTTCTCTTTCTATAGAGATATACAAATATAAATTGTAGACTAATATTATAAATAATATAGCAATTGTTATATTAATTTACCTCATGGTCTTCAGTAACCAAATAAAATGTATTGTTATTTCTGGGAAACGGATCGTTAGTCTCGTTACTCCACATGTGGAGGTAAAGTTTATACTCGCATCCAATATAAGTTAGGTTTGTATTGTTGACATATTTTTGCCAATAACCCAATGGATGTGTTTCTATCCATTTCGTTACTTCAACGCCTTTTAACAAGTCTTTGAATGTAATTCCCATCTTGGTTTTAAATAGTTATTCAATTAACTAATAATTAATTATTCACTTTGAAATTTTCCAAAAAAACTAATATCCGTTTTAATATAATGGTAACTTAACATGGCATACAATATAAAATTTAGTAATATTAGTATTAAACAAATGAAACTATTATAAAATATTGGGAAATTTAATAACAATTTAATTAAAAAATAAAATATTTAATTATGCAATTTACATACAGTTGTTTCCTTAATTTTAATAAACGTACTGACATTGAAATATTAAATGTCATTTACAATATATCGCCTTATACTACAGGGCGCGCCGTATTATACTAGTAAACAATACAATATCGTAAACAAAATATAATCTATGTTAGTATAGATAGTAAACACGCAAATAATTAATTTTTGTTATTATTTCAGTAAAAATTTATTTTAATGAAATTATGTATGATCGCATGAAATGATCGATATGCATTAAGAAATTGTTATTATGATACATGTTTCATTTTATTTAATTACTAAAAATGTTGCATTTATGCTTAATTAATAAATGTATAATATGTGTGCTTCATTACTAAATTACTAAATATTATTACATATATATATTATATAATATATTACATTATAATTATTGAATACATTATATGCATTACAGATATTACCATATTATTAACATATTAGTACCATATTCAATAGCTTTATAGAGATAATTAAATTAAAACATTGTAAAAGTATGAACACATTGAGAAAACAATATTATAAAAGCACTTAAATCCAGATTTTAATAAAATTTTAACAAATAAAATTTCTAATCTAAAGGCAATTTAATTTATACGATCTCTTTAACATCTAGTTGTAATTATTTGAATTTAATTTTAATTAAATTTGTATGAATTACACTTTTTTAACTACCTGGTTTATTAATTAATTTAATGTCATTACACAAATAAATAACAAATAATTGAATAAAACGAAATTTAAGAAAGATAAACCTAGACATTATTTTTAAAATAATCCTGTTTAACTGTAATAATTGTTTTTTTGTGTGTAAAAACTAATTATTTCACGATAAGTATTGTGTTGCTAGAAAAAAATCATAAAATAATTATTATTTATAGTAAGGCTTTGGGTTTTTATTATATCAAAATATAAATTAATTTACAAACAATTTATAGATACAAATGATTATATTAAAATATTTTAAGGCTATATTATGGGAAGTACTATTACATTAATGATTTATAATTAATATTTTTACATGTTCACAAATTAATTTATTTTATGCATTTAACACATTTTCTTAAATAACAACTTAAGTACTAAAATAATATATTTAATCTATGAAATTTTCAATGTAAAGTTTCATTAAAAATTTCAATATTTATATTAAACATTAAATATAAAAATTTAGTTAAAATCATTTTAATTAATTTTAAATTTGATCTATGTGAATTATTTTTATTTAAGACCTAGGGTATTAATTAATTTAATGTTATATCATAAATCATCATGTTAACAAATTTTATATAAAATACTAGAGTTAAGGAATTGGAAACTAAAATTATTTACAATAATCTTTTAATCTATATTTAATTTTATAGTTATAATAGCCTTATATAATACTATTCAAAATAATTATTTTCCAATAAATGTTGGGTAATGGCACAATATTTATAAAATAATTGTTATAACTGTATTTAATTATGTTTTTAATTAATATAGAATTATTAATTCCATAATTATGTTTTTATAACGAGGTTGCAATTATTATTTTACGTAAATACAATAAAATAAAACTTGCTTTACTAAATATAATAATAAAATCAATATACATACAGTAATTATCGCGAAATTATTGCAATATTTCTAATACTTCTTAAATAACAAAATAATTTTATAATTAATACATCTCCCATGAATACATTTTAATATTATCATGTTTTAATAATCAAAGTTGGATTTATATCAGTTTATAGTATTAATTATGGCCAAGATCAAACCGCCAACATTTCAAGAACTATTGAAAGTGATTGATGTATACAAATGGATAGAAACACATCCATTGGGTTATTGGCAAAAATACGTCAACAATACAAACATGACTTATATTGGATGCGAGTATAAAACATATAACGACTTTCGTAAACCTAACGGTCCGTTACCTCAACAAGAAAATACATTTTATTTGATGGCTGAACCCGACGATGTAAACTATTATTAATAATATAATCATAGTCATTTTATTAAATAATGATCATATATTTATTCATAGAAAGAGTTTATGGAGATCGATGGTGGTAAAAGCGCGTATTTTAGCTCATTGATTACTCCAATACTACAGGAAGTTGGCAAATTAGTAAACCACAGGTTGTATTAGCATATAAAAATAATTACACATTATGTTTTTTAAAAACACTCAAAATTATAAACAATTTTATACAGTGTAAACTTGTATGTATTCAACTGTCCCAAAAGGGATATAAGTTTTCGCAAACTGACCGTCACGGGCCAGGCGGTCGGCCCGGACTACTCACCCATGGACTATTTATGGTTAACAATTAATGATGGGGTGCGGTTCAACTGCACCCGACCCCTGTATATGTCCAATAAAATGGTATACATGAGCGTTAATGTTCCGCAACCGATGGCAGATATTACTAGCATATGGAGGGGTGTAGAAAATAGAGTGTGGTTTACCATAATTAGTGCATTCATTATGCTATTCATGATCCACGAGATCTCAAACAAAATACGTGATAAAATAACGGATACTAAGGGCAAGCGTTTCACCTTATTTCATTTCGCGTGGATATACTTTAAGCCGCTTTTGGGTATCGGCGAGAATCTCGGGCACCGGAACTATGTCTACATCCTATGGCTTATATCGTTGATACCAGTGGTGGAAGTGATTCGCAACGAGTTGTTGGCAAATCTGGTGACCAGGAGTTACATGAATGCCGACACTATTGAAGATCTATTAGACGATAGGTTAGTGGTGTTGACTGACGTCAATCAGCGCCGGGAGTGGTCTATGGAGAGCTTTTACAACAAATTTGAAAACAGCACGTTTAAAGAGGCGTTCATTAAGGTTGCGAAACACAAGTTACAAGTATGGGACAGCCCTGAGATGATGAACCGGTTTAAATCACTAAAAGACACGCCTGATAAGTTAAGGGAGTATGCCGAGAACGTGGTCATCCTGCGGGACCAGCACTGGATGGACACACTGGTGCCATACGCGCCCCGATTCGCGTCTACACATGTGGGCCAACCCTACCTACCGGTGTTAATATCACGCCTCTGTTACGGACCAGCCTTTAAATTTTATGCCGAAGCTGAGTTAATGTATCTGGTTTATTGAATATTCTAATATACTAATTAATATTATCATGTTAATTTATTAAAATAGATGTTTTGTTGTTATATTAATAGCACACGACGTATGTACGAGTCGTACATTTTTCAGCGCTTGTATGAAATAAAAGGCGAGTTTTATTTTGAACATCACGTGAAAATTGGTGAAAAGGCGACGGGACTCAAGTTATCTGACTTTTACGCCCCGCCGGCCGACCCCTACGACCCGCTGTCGACCATTCAATTCATGTCATTGTATTATTTTGTCGCATATTGTCTAACACTATGTGTTATTGTTGTGCTTTTTGAATTATCATTTAATTTTTATTTTAAACGAGTTAAACATTAATTATTGATTATCAAATGTTTACATTATCATAAATGTAATTACAATACATGTATAAAAGTACAGTATATAATGAATGTATTTGAAACACAATAAATTAATGATAGTTTGAAAGGTACGGTATTTTATTATTTAATATTTTATTCATTAAGTTTTATTATTTATTAGAATAACTTGTTTTATTCACTTTACTAATTAAAATTAAATCGATATACATTAAAATTACAAATTAAAGTTGTTGTATCTTATTTGTACATTAATATCAGCGAATAAATTATTATATGATTATATTAGCTATTGTTAAGTTAATTCTGCTATTTTGTTAAAATAATATATTGGATGAACACACTGTTGCCATACGCGCCCCGATTCGCGTCCACACATGTCGGGCAACACTACCTACCGGTGCTCATAACACCCCTCTGTTACGGACCAGCGTTTACATTTTTTGCTCAAGCTGAGTCAATGTATCTGGTTTATTGTATCTGAAATATAATAATTATTTCTGACATGGTCATTTATTAAGATAGATTTTCTTTCTAATAGCACTCGACGGATGTACGAGACGTACCATTTTCAGCGCTTGTATGCAATTAAAGGGGAGTTTTATTTTGAACATCACGTGAAAATTGGTGAAAAGGAAACTGGATTAAAGTTATCTGACTTTTACGCCCCGCCGGCCGACCCCTACGACCCACTATCGGCCATTCAATTCATGTCATTGTATTATTTTGTCGAGTATTGTCTGTCAGTCTGTGTTGTCGTCATGTTTTTGGAAATATTATGCTATTTTTATTTTGAACAAATTAAGCATTAATAATAATTATATGAAATGTTTATCTTACCCAAAATGTTCGCTGATTGTCCACATTCATTTTAAATTATATGCTACTGGTTTAGGTCAAAATTAATTATTCATCAATAATATTGTCTT
>CAJPIZ010002562.1:0-13358 GCA_905368565.1 Medioppia subpectinata
GAGAGAGAGAGAGAGAGAGAGAGAGAGAGAGAGCGAAATAATAAGTATTACCTGAAAACGAGTATTTCTATTGCATGTAAATCTGTTAACAACTTTACTATAAGCCCGGATAACAAATACATTGTAGCGCCTAATCAAGTAAAATACAACACACATTGAAAACACGTATAAATTATAAATTGATTACAAAATGAACATGTTATTTATTTAATTACATACCAATTAAGGCACATATAATACCAAACGCCGGTATGCGCTCAGGTAGTGATTTTTGCTTAACCATTGATTGACTTTCCATTTCGGTGATTGTCGGCTCCGGTATATTGAACTTTATTGACATATTTACAATGGTCATTTAAAATGACTCATTTTTATACTTTAATAATAATAAGTTACATGTATATTAAGTATGATAACGAGTAGTAAATATAGTCTACAACAATTTATCAGTTATTTATCATTGTATTTAATAATAATGAGAACATACAATTGTAATGTATAGATGTATAAGGTCAAAATAAATATATTATACAAATAATCTAATTATAAATTGCAAATACATTTTAATTAAATTTAATAATTGCATGACCACGTTGTGTGTTGCTAATTTTGCGTTACATGACAAGATAATGTGGTTTTTAAATAAATCAATCAATAAAGTATGTGTTACACACTTTATGTTACACATCTTGTTACAAGGTTTGACAATAATTTATTTAATGTAATAAAAAAATTAGTCTGAAATCTAATAAGTAATGGTAGTTTAAATAAGGTTATTTTCTAAATAATTTAAGAAAAAATAAATTATTTTAAGTTATACAATATTTAATAAAGTGAATAAATTATCTGTTTACAAAAGTGTTATTTCAATTAAGCAAATAACCTAAAAATATTTTTTTCATCGAGATAATTTGCGAATGGCCAGAAATGACCTAATTATAATAAAAATTACCATGCATTGTATCAGGTATAAAAAACATTCAGATTGATAACATTCTGGTAGCCCAGCTCGGGTAAATCGTTGCTTTTAAATGCTTTAAGTGCTAATGGCTATATTTTAACATGAAACTAATGCTCAGTCTATGGGGAATATTAATTTTATAAGACTAATGCTAATTCTATGGATAATTCTATTGGTCTATGGTTGTGGCTAAGGAATACATGTCGGGCGTAATCATTGTTTTAACACTTTGGCCATAAGACAACTGGCCATCAATCGTACGCAACTGTTGTCTACCATCATTACGATTATTGTTACAATTGCTAGGATTGCCAGCACTGGTCTCGTGGTTTACGCCGTCGTTCCGTCTCATCGGAAATACTGACATAAATACCTTCTTAAACTTTTCAGGACTTTCTTCATACATACTATACACGGCTGTTATCACAATACACAACGATATGAGTACAGCACCGGTAATGGACTGCCACTGGACGGGCTCGTGGAATATTGTCACTTCCCATATGAATGCCAGTACTATATTAAAACTCGATGCCACAGATATAGGTCCTGGATTTTCATATTTGCTAGCTGTAGTTAAGAAAAACTGGCATAGTACACCCGCAGCTCCTATAGCCATCAATAGACCCCATTGTCTGATACCGGATGGCAGTGTCCAGCGATCCAGTATTGGCAACACTGACCCACCGATGACCACAACTGTCAAGGCGTACCACATGACTACTACGGGCACCGGGGTCGATTTGAGTTTGCGCAAATTAATCATCGCCATCGCCGCTGTCATCGCTGCCGTCAATGATAGTATTAACCCAATCCAGCGCTTGTCATACTTGTCCGGACCATCCGAACCGAATATGAACTCGGGCTTAGATATGATAAACACCCCGATGACTGTAATCACTCCGGTGATAAGCTGGACCACACTGGGTTTGTTTCTAAGTAATAGGTACGCAAATACTATGACAAATATTGGACTTGTTTGGTAGATCGTCGTTGAATCTGATAGTGGCAGTAGCCGGTATGATATGTATTATATAATTTATTGTATATTTTATTATAAAAATATTAACAAATATTGTGTATCAATAAATAATTTTGATTTTTTATAACAAACATTTTATAATAATAAAACTTATAAATAAGTTTAAAAATTTAATGTAAAATGAGTGATTAAATGCTAAACAATTGTCATATCATTAATAAATCTAGTGACAATTTTTATTGTTTTTGGCCTAAATGTTAAATCAACACCAAATACAAAAAATATAAAAATTACAAAAAATTAACGGGAGTATGACACTTGCTCGAAACCCACTTGCTCGAAACCTACGAGCTCGAAACCCACATGCTCGAAACCCATTTGCTCGAAACCCACTTGCTCGAAACCCACATGCTCAAAACCCACGAGCTCGAAACCCACTTGCTCGAAACCCACATGCTCGAAATTTATAAATGTAATTAGTGACATTATAATTAATATAAAATATTATTAATATTAAATTTATTGCAAAAATATTCACGCTCATGAAAAATATTTAAATAAAACTATATTATTTTGTAAAAAAGAAAGAAGAATTACTTAATTTATTAATTATTAGGTGTTTTATTGTCATATTATATTGTACAAAGAATATTCTTGTACTAAATATAAAAATTATTATGTTTTATATTAATTATTACTTTAATAATTAAATTTATAAAATTTCGAGCAAGTGGGTTTCGAGCAAGTGGATTTCGAGCATGTGGGTTTCGAGCAAGTGGGTTTCGAGCAAGTGGGTTTCGAGCAAATGGGTTTCGAGCAAGTGACTTTCGAGCTCGTGGGTTTCGAGCAAGTGGGTTTCGAGCAAGTGTCTACGTCCCCAATTAAATTATATGGTAAATTTCCTAAAATAAAATACAGACGTAAAATTTTTTTAAATAAACAATGCTACTTAAAATAATTTACTTTTTGGAAATTATTCAGAAATTAACAAATATAAAATTACTATTACCTATTAGATTTTCGACTAATTATTTTATTACGGTAAATAAATTATTGCCAAAGCGTGCAATAAAATGTGTAATACAAAGTGTGTAACACATCTTTTATATAAATTATATTGCATAAACATAATTCATCAATTTTAAACCAATAAAATTAATTGATTTATTTAAAAACCACACTATCTTGCCAGCTAACCCGAAATTAACAACACACAAACGTGGTCATGAAATTGTCAAATTTAATTAAACAATATTTGCAATTTATAATTAGATTACTTGTAGTTTATTTTGATCTTGACCTTATACAGATATGCTGTATACTTGTATGTTCTTATGGGTTACGACTAACTTTACATAAGCTACAACTATACAGGTGCATTTACACTGCTAGGCTACTACTGCTGGTACATGGGCTACTACCTAATGATATGATTGACGTAATGCTATAATGAGCTTTATAACCAAAACTTGCATTATTTTAATTTGTATTATTAAAAATACTTCATTATTATCAAATACAATAATAAATTGTTTCTAACTGTATTCACTACTCTTTATCATACTCAATTAAAGTGATCTTATATAAGTTATAGTTATTATTATTATATTACAAAAATGACCGTAGTAAATCAATCAATAAAGTTCCACATACCAAAGCCGACAATGATCGAGATGGAAAGTCAACAAAATGTTAAGAAAAAATCGCTACCCGAGCGCATACCGGCGTTTGGTATTATATGTGCCTTAATTAGTATGTAATTAAATAAATATCTAAATCTAATAACATGTTCATTCTATAATCAATTTATAATTCGTATGTGTTTTTAATGTGTGTTATTATTAAAATGTATTTTATTTGATTAGGCGCTACAATGTCGTTGTTATCGGGGCTTATAGTAAAGTTGTTAACAGATTTACATGCAATTGAAATACTCGTTTTTAGGTAATACTTAATGGTATTTAATCTCTCTCTCTCTCTCTCTCTCTCTCTCTCTCTTTCTCTCTCTCCCTCTCTCTCCCTCCCTCTCTCTCTCTCTCTCTAATATTTAAACTATCACCAATTAAGATCAAATAAAAACTTTAATATTTAAAAAACATCCCAGATGGCTAATACAATTCATATTCTACTTTATTGTAACTGTATGGAACAAATACCCATTATTTGGGGAACCGGAACACCGGTGGGACCTATTCATGAGGTGCATCACTGGTACCACATCGTCAATTACCATGTACATATCATACCGGCTACTGCCACTATCAGATTCAACGACGATCTACCAAACAAGTCCAATATTTGTCATAGTATTTGCGTACCTATTACTTAGAAACAAACCCAGTGTGGTCCAGCTTATCACCGGGGTGATTACAGTAATCGGGGTGTTTATCATATCTAAGCCCGAGTTCATATTTGGTTCGGATGGTCCGGACAAGTATGACAAGCGTTGGATTGGGATAATACTGTCGCTGACCGCAGCGATGACAGCGGCGATGGCGATGATTAATCTGCGTCAACTCAAATCGACCCCGGTGCCCGTTGTGGTCATGTGGTACGCCTTGACAGTGGTGGTCATCGGTGGGTCAGTGTTGCCAATACTGGATCGCTGGACACTGCCCACCGGTATCAAGCAATGGGGTCTATTGGTGGCTATAGGAGCTGCGGGTGTACTATGCCAGTTTTTTTTAACTACAGCGTGCAAATATGAAAGTCCCGGGCCTATATCGGTGGCATCGAGTTTTAATATAGTATTGGCATTTATATGGGAAGTGACAATATTCCACGAGCCCGTCCAGTGGCAGTCCATTACCGGTGCTGTACTCATATCGTCGTGTGTAGTGATAACAGCGTTGAATAGTATGTATGAGGAAAGTCCCGAAAAGTTTGTGAAGGTATTTATGTTAGTGTTTTCGATGAGACGGAACCACGAGACCAGTGCTGGCAATCATAGCGGTTGCAATAATAATAGTAATAATAGTAAACCACAGTTGGATACGATTGATGGCCAGTTGTCTTATGACAAAAGTGTTAAAACAAAAACCACACTCGACATGTATGGTTTAGCCACAACGATAGACCAATAATTAGCCATACAATTAGCATTAATCCTATAAAATTAACATTTCCAATAGACTGATCATTAGTTCCATGTTAAATTATAGTTATAGAAATTATAGTCATTAGCGTCTAAAACATAAAAAAAGCAATGATTTATCCAAGTTGGGCCACCAGAATGTTATCAATCTGAATGTTCTTTATACCTAATACAATGCACGGTAATTTTTATTATAATTAGGTCATTTCTGGCCATTCGCATATTATCTCGATGAAAAATATATTTGTAGGCCATATGCTTAATTGAAGTAACACTTTTGTAAATAGACAATTTATTCACTTTATTAATTATTGTATAACTTAAAATGATTTATTTTTTTGTAAATTATTTAGAAATTAACATTATTTAAACTAACATTACTTATTAGATTTAAATAAATTATTGTCAAACCTTGTAACAAGATTTGTAACATAAAGTGTGTAACACATACTTTATTTAAATTATGTTGCATAAACATATTTTATAGATTTTAAACCAATAAAATTAATTGATTTATTTATAAACCACATTATCTTGTCATGTAACGCTAAATTAACAACACACAAACGTGGTCATGCAATTATTAAATTTAATTAAAATGAATTTGCAATTTATAATTAGCTTATTTGTATAATATATTTATCTTGACCTTATACATCTATACATTACAATTGTATGTTCTCATTATTATCATATACAATGATAAATAACTGATAAATTGTTGTAGACTATATTCACTACTTGTTATCATACTTAATATAACTTATTAGTATTAAATTATAAAAATGACCGTGGTAAATCTATCAATAAAGCTAGACATACCTGAGTCGACAATC
This sequence comes from Medioppia subpectinata, assembly GCA_905368565.1. Classification (NCBI taxonomy): domain Eukaryota; kingdom Metazoa; phylum Arthropoda; class Arachnida; order Sarcoptiformes; family Oppiidae; genus Medioppia; species Medioppia subpectinata. Next base: position 5,874 of record CAJPIZ010002562.1, read on the forward strand.
ACCGAAATGGAAAGTCAATCGATGGTTAAGCAAAAATCGCTTCCCGAGCGCATACCGGCGTTCGGTATTATATGTGCTTTAATTGGTATGTAATTAAATAAATAACATGTTCATTTGGTAATCAATTTATAATTCGTATGTGCTTTAAATGTGTGTTATATTTTAATTGATTAGGCGCTACAATATATTTGTTATCAGGGCTTATAGTAAAGTTGTTAACAGATTTACACGCAATTGAAATACTCGTTTTTAGGTAATATTATTATTATTAATATTTATTATTATTATTTACTCTCTCTCTCTCTCTCTCTCTCTCTCGTTGACTAAAAATGCAATTTAATTTTCTAAGTTACTTCTCAACAATTTATTGCATTAATTTTACAGAACTAAATATATTGTATTTACTGTACGTTTATAACTGCAGAGTTGTTAATTGAAGGAGCAAGAACCAAGTAGCATTAAGTGGCATTATTATTTTTACCATAAGTAAAACAAATCACAATTGACCGTAGTTAAAAATATACACATACAGAGTGTCCACTTCAGACCACTTCTAATGATTTAGTAGCATTAGTTCAATAGAGATGATAGACCAAAAATTATATTAATTTTAAAATTTTTCACAACATTAGAGGAATTTTAAGAAAATAAAAATTTTATTGCATAAAAATGAAATATGATTTATTGCTGTTTAAACACACTTGGATTTATAAAATTGGCATTAGAGATAAAATTTGTAGATAAAATTTTGTTCAGAAACTATATAAAATAAATAAAATGTTTATTTATAAAAATTGACAAAATCAACTTTTGACACACAATGGTTATTATGAATTAATTATATTTAAAACTTTTGCTAACTAAGATTAAATAAAAACTTTTATATTTAAAAAAAATCCCAGATGTCTATTTCAATTCATATTCTACTTTATCATAACTATATGGAAACAATATCCAATATTCGGGGAACCGGGACACCGGTGGGACCTATTCATGCGTTGCATCGCTGGTACCACATCGTCAATCACCCTGTTTACATCATACCGACTAATGCCATTATCAGACGCAACCACGATCTACCAAACCTCTCCAATATTTGTCATAGTATTTGCGTACCTAATACTGCGAGATCGACCCAACGTGGTTCAGCTAATTACCGGGATAATTGCTGTTATTGGTATATTTATCATATCTAAACCAGAGTTCGTATTCGGTTCGGATGGTCGGGACAAGTATGACAAGCGCTGGATTGGGATAATACTGTCGCTGATGGCAGCGATAACAGTGGCAATGGCGCTGATTAATTTGCGTAAACTGAAATCGACCCCGGTGCCAGTTGTAGTCATGTGGTACTCCGTGACAGTTGTGGTCATCGGTGGGTTAGTGTTGTCAATACTGGACCGTTGGACAGTACCCACCGGTATCAGGCAATGGAGTTTATTGGTGTCTATAGGAGCTACGGGTGTGTTGAACCAATATTTTCAAACCACCGCGCTCAAATATGAAAGCCCCGGGCCAATATCTGTAACACAGAATTTTAATATCGTACTGGCATTCATATGGGAAGTGACAATATTCCACGAGCCCGTCCAGTGGCAGTCCATTACCGGTGCTGTACTTATATCGTCGTGTGTAGTGATAACAGCGTTGAATAGTATGTATGAGGAAAGTCCCGAAAAGTTTGGGAACGCTTTTATGTCAGTGTTTCGGATGGGACGGAACGGCGGCGCCCACCACGAGATTAGTGCTGGCAATCCTAGCGATTGTAACAATAATAGTTATGATAGTAAACAACAGTTGGATACGATTGATGGACAGTTGTCTTATGCTAAAAGTGTTAAAACAAAGATCACACCCGACGTTATTACTTAACCACAATTTAGATAATTCTTATGGAATAGATTTAACATTAATTGTTGGCCGTTAATTATCCATAGAATTAGCATTAGTTTCATGTTAAAGTATAGCCATGGAAATAATAGCCATTGATAAAACATTGAAAATTAATTAATTATTAAAAACCTTGATTTTTATTAACTATATAATTAATTACTAATTTGTATTAATTACAATAAAACATTTTTGACATTTATTTATTAAAACAGTCCCATGATCAAAACATAATTTAATCCCGATATATACATGTAACGATAAAACTCATAATTATTCATAGGGAATAAGTCATGACAATAGAAACCAATGTGAGTGCCGTACATGTGTTCAACAAAATTAGTACATTTAATTTTATGCTTCAAATCACCATGATAAGTGGCCATGGCAGGCGTATATTTAAACCTAGCCAAATAAGAGCATAAAACCGCGCATGATAGATGGGCTGCGCGATTTACCCAGGTGCTAATCAAAATTAACAGTACAAGTACAAACGAAAAATTTACCACCAACATGCATGCACCTAATTTTAATATAATCTGTTTGTTTGGCAAATGTACATAATATAGCAACATTTGTAATCCAGGTGTTGTTATATAATACAGTATAAATATAATCACCGAGAAGTTTTTGTTTACGTTGGTCACAATCTCACACATATACTGGTGCTCTTGAAACGCTCTATACATCAAAATTTTATTGTCACGCTTTACGGCCCATAAAATTTTATCATGTATTTCAGCAAATTTTAACTTGATAAACATGATTATGGTATACCATAGAATTGTACCAAACAAGAATAACCCCGATAGTTTAATGCCAAATAGTGAGGTCACTAACGCCCAAATCATCATGTTTAATAAAGTTACATAAGCCATGTTTTTAGCGTATCCAATTGCGTGTATCCCAATTATCGAAGCTACTAGTGTAACCATGGTAATATAAAACATACAAGGTGCGATGTTTACAATTAGCCTGGTTAAGTGTCGCTTAAATTTTACTTGACCATGTTTGTTTAATGGAAATTTTTGTAGATGATACTTCAGAGCGTATATGAATCTATTCACATACAAGCCGCGAGTATATTCCTTGTATTAAATAAATTAGCAAAGTTAATTATGATTCATAATTTATGAACAAATAGTTTACAGTGTAAATTATTTAATTATTTAGATACCTTATAATTTATATACCCCGCGATGCAAAACAATGAAAAAATTAATATGGTAATTGCATAAGTTACAAGTTGTACATTATCGGACATACTGGTTAGGTCGCATAACCAATATAGTATCCAATGTCCGGTGCCTTGATATAGACCAGTCAATAGACATCGGGCACAAAGAAGTAGCATTATTACCAAATTGATTATGTTAATTAAAACACGATAAAATACAGGTTGTTCATGGACATATTTATCAAAATCTGCGTATATTGTTATGCAGTATAAACTTGATAGATTTACAAAATAATTAATTGCATCGCAAATGTCACTATGATCAATTGACTGCATTATTACTAATCTCTATTATAGATTTTATAAATTATTTTGTTTATTTAAAAGAACTTGGTAGGATATAATTTATAACTATATTTATTATGCACATTGAGTTACGAAGAAGTTTTAAAATTTATTTTTATATTATAAAATGGATAAACTTAAATATAACAATAAATAAAATATTTATACCATATTATATTACAAAATAATAATCATTATTATGATTAATTGCAGTATTTAATAAATAAAATTTTTGAGTAACAGTATATTACTAATATTTGTTGAAATATAACTTAAATGTCAACGATTAAAATGATTTATATAGAAAGTGCACATCTGAAATAATTTAAAATTAATGTATTTTTACTTCACGCAATGTTTTCAAATAAACAAAAATATATTTTCATCGTCATCATATATTATTATTATTTTTTTAATACTCACGTATTTTAAAACAAGTTTTTAAATAATAAAATTATTTTTATATGATATATAACATTTAAAACATTTAACCAATTATTAAAATTATATTAGCTAAATTAAAACAAATCCATGATCAAAATATAATTCAAACCTGATATATACACATAACAATAAAATTCATAACTATTCATAGGAAATAAATTATAACAATAAAAACCAATGTGAGTGCCGTAAAGGTGCTCGGTGAAATTTAAACATTTAATTTTATGCATCAAATTACGATGAATAATTGAAATGTTGCTACGATATTTAAACCTAGCCAAATAAAAGCATAAAACCATGCATGATAGCTTGGCTGAGCGATTGACCCTAGTGCTAATCAAAATTAAAAGTACAAGTACAAACGAACAAATAACTACCAACATGCATGCAAATAATTTTAAAATAATTTGTTTGTTGGGCATATAATCACCTATAATGCAATGCTCTGCTAATAATGAAAAGTTTGGCATAAATTATCATGATTGCATTTAGCATAAATTATTAATGAGTTAGATACCTTATAATTCATATACCCTGTAATGCAGAACCATGCATGATAGCTTGGCTGAGCGATTGACCCTAGTGCTAATCAAAATTAAAAGTACAAGTACAAACGAACAAATAACTACCAACATGCATGCAAATAATTTTAAAATAATTTGTTTGTTGGGCAATTGTACATAATATAGCAACATCTGTAATCCAGGTGTTGCCATATAATACAGTATAAATATAATGACCGAGAATAATTTGTTTACGTTGGCCACAATCTCGCACATATACTGGTGCTCACGAAACCCTCTGTACATCACTGTGTTATTGTCCCGCTTTACGGCCCATAAAATTTTACCATGTATTTCAGAAAATTTTAAATTAATAAATATAATAATCATGTACCAGATAACTGAACCAATTAGTAATTGTCCTGATAGTTTGATGGCAAACAGTGAGGTCAATATGGCCCAAATCACCATGCTCGATAATGTTACATAGGGCATATTTAGAGCGTAACCAATCAAGTGTATGCCAATTATAAAGACCACCAGTAATATCATGGTTGAATTAAACACGTACGGAAAAATACTCAAAATTATCTTAGCTAATTTTTGCTTAAATTTAGCTTGATTAATTTTATTCAACGGGTATTTATGTAAATTATATTTTACATTATACAGCAATTTAGTGCTATAAAATTCACGCATGTATTCCTAATAATCAGGGAATTGCATTTAACTATAGCAACTATTTTTAGCGGTTAATAGTATTACCCCCAGACTCGGGATGTGAACCGATCATGTATTGGGGGTCAGTTTACCGAAAGTTTATTTTAACTATATTTAACTATTTGAGACGTAAGTAACTATTTTAACTATTTCGTAAAATTAAGTGAATTTTAGCGTAAAAACAACCCAGACTCGGGATGTGAACCGATCATGTATTGGGGGTCAGTTTACCGAAAGTTTATTTTAACTATATTTAACTATTTGAGACGTTAGTAACTATTTTAACTATTTCGTAAAATTAAGTGAATTTTAGCGTAAAAACAGGAATAATTGAAATATAATTGAAACAGAAGGAAATTTTATCAATGAAAATAAATATAAAATGAAAAGAAAGTTAAATATCACGAGTTATGGTTTTGTGTTTTATACGCAAAACATTGAAATTACCAAAAGTGTTGTAATTTTAAAGATGATCTGAGGAGATATCGCAGAGCACAACATGAATTCTTTATTAAATTAGTTAAATTTAAGTAAATTAACTGAATAGATACTAGATTGTGTAATAAACATTGAAACTAACCAGTTTTAACATTATAAAATGAGTTTTAAGTTTATTTTATCATTTTATAACTAACTATTTAAGTAACTATTTGAGGTGTTTTTCATAACTATTATAGTGACTATTTGGGGTCTTATAATCACCTATAATGCAATGCTCTGCTAATAATGAAAAGTTTGGCATAAATTATCATGATTGCATTTAGCATAAATTATTAATGAGTTAGATACCTTATAATTCATATACCCTGTAATGCAGAACAATGAAAAAATCAATATGGTGATCGCAAAAGTTGCAAGTTGTACATTATCGGACATGCTGGTTATATCGCATATCCAATATAGTATCCAATGCCCGGTGCCGTAATAAAGACCAGTTAATAGAAATCGAGCGCATAGAAGTAACATTATTACCAAATTAATTATGTTGATTAAAACACGATTAATTGCAGGCTGATCATGAACATATTGGTCAATGTCTGCGTATATTGTTACATAGTATACGCGTAATATATGTCGCAAATAATTAAATATGATGTTAAGTTCACCGTATTTACTCGGTTGCATTTTATTGTTCAATATGATATACTATAGTAAATTTAATTTTATTTAAATATTAACCTGATATGGTAGAATTTTAAATTGAATTAATGTCAACTAAGGATATTTCAAAATAGTATTTGTATTAATGTTATCAGAATATTGTGTAATTGTGTTAAAAATGAAATCAAATCAGAAAATCAATGTTAAAATTATGACTAAAGCATATAATTATCATTTAAATACAGCCAAACAAACTAAAATTACTGATTTTCAAATATTAATCAAAAATAAGGCATTAACTTATTACTCAAACCTCCCTTGGAGGAACCCTCCCTATAGGGAACACTTTTGCCGTGCAACTGGCCGTTCCCTATGGAGAAGTTGCACTGTATTATGAAAAATAGCAAAAACGCGTGATTACCCTAATTTATTTAAAAATAGAGCGTGACAAATTAAAATATGTTATCAACTTAATTATTTATTACCACGTTGCATTGGAAAATTGTGCATATTACTGAAATTTTATTTTATTTTATTTTAAAATAACCAATTGATTTATGATAATTATACTTTATACTTGTTATATTAGTTTACTTGAAATGTACGTGCCTATAAATGTTGACTTAATAACATAATAACATCATGTTCATAATACTAAATACACTACAACTACCTTAGGTTGCAAGGTTATTAAGTAAACTAATAATTGCAAGTTATTTTAATTAATTAGTATTAAATTATAAATTATTTTAATAATTATTTATTAAATTAAACATAATACAAAATAGATTAAGAAATAGTATATAAATGTACAGTAGATCACAACATATTACAACATAATCGGGGGTTTAGATAATTCGTACGTCACGCGCACAACACAATATCTGTCTCTCTCTCTCTTACCACCAGTCAATCCGCGGAACACAATACCCAATACTTACTTACCGTTTACCATGGGTAACGGGGGCTCCGTGGGTACCGTGCGCTCAAGGGGAAAGACTGTACTTATACTGTACCGTACAAACACTTAGTTTAGTTATTAATGATAACCAATACACAATTAAAGAATAAAACTGTTTATTAATATAGATATAAAAAGTCTGGTATTAAGTGAGGCTTTTAACAGAGAGTTGCATAACTAGCGCTAACCTAATGCAGACTCAGTCCTACTCTGACTGACAATTGATATATTTCCGATGTCCGACTCCGATTTTAATTTAATTGTGTTATTTAGGGAGTTTAGGGCATATAAAACACATCTATGTACTTTTTAAGAGATGGCATTCACTTTGGGAGGCATGAGAG
>CAJPIZ010002563.1:0-13355 GCA_905368565.1 Medioppia subpectinata
ATTGTATCTTATGAATAAGTATATCATATTATATATCAATGGAAAGGTATGGATGAGAGGATTTGAAATCTGAAGGAATTTCCCAAATCTGACATAATGTGCAAAAGTTATATCAAAATTAAGAAATGTAGTAAAAGTAATGCACGGTATTTATATTGATTAACTTAATTACTGTACATCATTTATATCAATTTCAATTATGCTCACAATGATAATTAATTTCGGAAATTAAAAACAACAAAAAATTTTAATATAAAATTTTGGGCCTTTTACCAATTAACATTGAACTTTATTATTTAACATTAATGCAATTTTAGCACATTTACGTTAGTATTTTTAATTTGTGACCTTAAGCCTACTTAAACTAAAAATATTGTTCCGATTAACTTATTTTAAAAGTAGTTTAGGGATTATGTGATACAAAATTGTTGGTAAAATTGATTAAATTGACCAAAATTAGAGATTTTCTTAAAAAAGTGTGATTTCTATTAAAAGCTTAAGTTTTGTCATTTGAAACACAAATCATAGCGATTTTCTGCAGTCTTTTATTTAGGTTTTGCTTTACTTAGATTTAAATCTGAGTTTTGTCTTAAGTGTGTTTTATTGATAATTATTCAAAAACAACAACACAAAGTAAGTAATAAATATATCACAAAACTTTTAGACCACATTTTACTTCAAACCAAAGTCGTGATCGAAAAAATTTGAACACTTCTTAGTTGTGATAATTCATTATATATTTCTAGCTTTATCTTAATTTAGCATTTATTACCAGTTTATTCATTATTAGACTTATTTAAAACTAAAATATACAGTACTTTTCAAATGTAAGTTATTATTCATTTAATTCTATTTATTTAATTTTATTTAAATGCTTATAACTTAATGTTATTTATAATAGTGTTTCACGTTTTTATTTATTTTTGCTAAAAGTTAAGTGCAATTATAATTTGTACTCAAAATTAAATGCATGAATATAATGAGGAATATATGTTTAAATGCATGTTCCGAGGGATACAAAGGTAACACTCGATGGTATGATTGCTGCAAATTATTCCCACATTTTCTTCTAAACGTTAAAAGAATTGAATTTCGTTTGAATTGTTTTCTAAAAAAGTATTAAATAATAATAGGAATCATATTATTTGCATTGATCTCAAAACCTATTAAATGATTTAATATGAAATTGAATTCAGATTTTGTTGCATACGATTAGCTTATATTTAGAGATGTTTTATAAGAATTATTAGCGAATTATGAATTTATATTTAGCTTATCGTAAGCTTATCTGCAATCAATTGAGTCATGATTGCAGTGTTTGACCCAAAACTGCTTCAAACATTTAAATTAAGCCTAAGCTAAACAATTAAATTATTTTTTACTTTTATACTAATAATTTATAGCCTTTATTATTATCATTTAATAATTAAATATATAATTTCTCAAAATGCAATTCAAATATAGAGTACCAGTATATTATGAATTATATAATGAATTTTATATGTGAATTTTCAACTAAATTATAATTATTTCCCTATTATATAAATCCATACAAAACTCACTTTTATTGTTGTCTGAATCAATTGTTTGCAGTTTTAGATTCAATTGTTTTGTCTTCTGTTGTGAAACCATTCATAAAAAGCATTTAACTATAACTAACAAATCAGACAAACATTTTTAACTTCATAAATCTTAAAACAAGTAGTATATAAATTTGTTCGTTTGTTTTCAAAGCTATTTATTACTTATTTTATATTTTCTGTACGAAATAAAACCGTATAAATTAATTGTAAAACTAAATCACTGTTACATTTCATTTCAATATATTTATTAATACAATCACTAAAATATAAATAATATTTAAGGGGACAGTAAATCATCGTACGGTATATTGATTGAAATATGTAAATTTATATAATAATAGCAAATTAGTGTCAAGCTGGTAATTCATAGTAACACATAGAGTTTTAATTTTTGTATAACATAGTATTTTATTTTTCATGTGACGACATATGGCGTAATGTAAGTGTAATACTTGAATATTTTTTGATAAAAGTATTCTAAACTCGGTATTCCAATGTAAAATGTCACATGACACTGACTTACAATCCTGGTAACATCAAGTTCTAAAGTTTTAGAAACGGTTTCTTTCTACACTTCCTTTAATACATGGTAGAGAGTTTACGCGTACCCAAGAACGTCACGTTCTAGGACCTAGAATCTAGGTGAAAAGTGACCAGGGTAACAAATATTATTCCAAATGACAAGCATATTTATTTTTATTGCAATTCGGTGATTTATTCGTTTAAAATATTATTATAAATAGATGGAATAAAAAATTTTACAAACAAACTACCAAATCTAACAAAATAGCTATAATATTTGAGTCAACCCTTGTTTAAAATACAGGTATAATTACAGCCCATTTCGTATGCTTTGGTATAACCTTAGAGCGAGTTTTATATTCAAGCCGTCAGTTCTCAACAAAACTACAAAACTTTTGCGTAAGGATTAAAACCGACAAACGCTTCATCACTGCATCACTTGTTTAATAGCAGTTATTATTGTCTAATCTTAAGGAATCACTGATTGTTTACTTATGTTAAGTCATTCCCGGTTTGAGAGCAAAGGTTTACAGTAAATGCCATTTGCGCTCAAAACACATTATTCCAGTGAATCTAATGTTCAATAAATGATAATTATTTTCAAAATTATTCAACTAAATATTGAACACTAGTTATATACCAGTGAATCGGTCCCACGTCTTAAATATAACCTATCGATTAAGTGATGTTTTGCCATATTTGCAATAGAATATGAAATATTTGTAAATTATACACAAATTAACCCAAGTTTCATAATACAAGTTTCGAGTATTTATAGTATATTTTGTTAATAAAGTGGTCAATAGTTTAAATGAACAATTCTGTTGGTAAGTTTTTAAATTAACTTTTATATAAATATTATGTTTAAGAAATTTATAAATTCTAAAATATTTTGTTGTCTTGACTTAAAAGTGTTATATTGTTTGATATTCTTAAACATATTTTTATTTGTAACAAAATGCTAATTATTTTAAGTTTTGTTTCATTGACACACAATTGCGTTCATTATTAGCATTAAATAACTTGAAAGCATTCGTGCGATTTATTCACGCAATAAATCAAGAAAATATTTTTAAAATAAAAACAAACATATTTTGACAATAAATTCATTATTAAAGAGTTTGTTGTCTAATTTATTACTTTTATGGCAAACAAACAATCTTTTAAAAGTGAATTATTTTATTATTATTGATCTAAATATTAGAAATCCATTTGAAATGTTATATTTTCTTATAAATTATTCGTTTTCTTGCATTCTTTACATTATTTTTTTTGTTACTTATTATCAATTTATTGATTGATATGTATTGACATCAAAGTTTGTAATTTGTTGAAACCATTTAAAATGCATTTCATAACACTATTACACGGGTTAGAAGTGTAGTGTCCAACCCATTAATGTCCAAATATAGTCACAAACGATAATTAAAAATAATAAACTCTATTTCATTTGGAGATTGATTTGATTCCATAAACGTTTTACAAAATTATTTTTCTTGTAAAATAGGTCTCAATAACTCTCAGAGCGTTGTTATCATAATATGAACAACAATTTGGGCCAAAAAATTAATAGACAGTTATCAGTATAGTTGTCGATATACTTTAGTTTATTTATTAATTCATTTCCACACGTTTTAACCCATTGTTTGAATATAATATATTGTATGTTATTAAATATGTTTGCATGTACTTTTAAAGTTACAAATATATTAATTATAAAATTCTTTTACTCTATTATTTAAAGAAATTGAAATTTAATGGATATCATGTTTATTCATATTATATTCCGTGCCTATGTTTAAGCTTAAAAGTAATAATTTGTATATTCATTGAATGAATATAAATAATAATTTTTAAATATTTAATAAATTACCTTATCATCAAAACACTTGCATTTATACGGTATACAGTATACAAATTATAGAATTCGTAAGTTTTTATTGACAAATTTTCCCACAAAGATAATCATACATTTAGTATGTATAGTCCCTCCCCAGCCCCCAAAACATTTTCACAAACTAAATGCCATTTAAACCTCCAAACGTCATCATATTAATCATTGCTTTTGTATGCATTTCAATGAACAAACCCTAAAGGGAGTGACAAAATACAATTAAGAAAAATGTTTAAATAACAAAAATATGTAAGTTATAATAAAATATAAAACAATGATTTTTATTTGTCTTGTTAATTAATTATTCAGAAATGTGTACTTATTTTTATATATCCATAACAAGTTAAATTAAACAAGTAAAAGTTTCTTACGTGTAAGTTGTTTTTAACTTATAATAATAATTTATTTCTATGCAATATCTTATAAAATATTAATTTTCAGCTAGAATTTTAATTAAAAATTTATTTAAAATTTTATTAAATTATATTAAAACAGTTATTATCTCTTTATAACATAATATAATATAATGTAATAAAGTTTTAAACATCATAATTCGTTTATTTGATTGAACGTTCAAAGATCGCTTTTAACCACCTTGGCACTTTTAGGAAAATTCCTTAATTTATATAAATATTGAGATTCATTCAAATCTCATGACATTTATGACACTAAATATAGTATTTTCAATAAATTTATTTCCTTTAAAATTTAAAATTCAAGGAAAATAACAATTTTAATGTCTATAATATGAAAATTGTGTTTATGTGCAAACGTCTGGTGGTGTCGGAAAATAAGTTCTTGGTCATTGATGTGAATGGTTTTAATTTGACATGTTTATTTTCACAAATAATAGGGATTCATAAATTTCCGGGATTACATGTTGATATACCTTTTTTACTGTATATAAAAATGTTTTTAAGCTTTCAAATCAACAATTCATTATTGTAAAAATTTCTAATGAGTTTATTTACAATTTATTTTAATTATTACTACTTTTGAGTGTAATATTTGAAGACTTATATTAGAAAAACGGAATTAATATAACTTTAATGAATTATTTAAAAGTTATTAATTTTATGAGTAGTTTATGACAAGTAATTTAAGATAAGTTTAAGGTTATTATTAATAGAGTCCAAGATTTGTGTGAAACATATTTTGGTTGTTTTTGTGCTTTACATTTGAAGTTCTGATTTGACGGAACCGTTAGATCATTAGTTGCCTCAAGAAATGCCTTACAATTTTCATGTGAGGGCAAGAAATTTATTTTTATAAACTCTTTAGAATTCGTGCGAATTTATGCAAAAGACTGGTTCCCATCAATTGAATGAGTCGTGGCTTTTGTTTTTGAATATTTATCCAAGAATTTTATGAATTGAAATGTGATNATCTTAAGCATTCAAAAATAACTGTTTAAAAGGGTGTTTCTATTAGTATGTAAATCATACATATCAGGGAGGGGTCGGGGGTTTTGTAAAAGTGTTTGATTTACGGTAAATTTGGAGGTTTGCAGTATATATTGATCATTGCTTTTGCATGCATTTCAATGAACAAACCCTAAAGGGAGTGACAAAATACAATTAAGAAAAATGTTTAAATAACAAAAATATGTAAGTTATAATAAAATATGAAACAATGATTTTTATTTGTCTTGTTAATTAATTATTCAGAAATGTGTACTTATTTTTATATAACAAGTTAAATTAAACAAGTAAAAGTTTCTTACGTGTAAGTTGTTTTTAACTTATAATAATTATTTATTTTTATGCAATATCTTATAAAATATTAATTTTCATCTAGAATTTTAATTAAGAATTTATTAAAGGTTTTATTAAATTATATTAAACAGTTATTATCACTTGATAACATAATATAATGTGCTAAAGTTTTAGACGTCATAATTCGTTTATTTGATCGAACATGATCAAAGATAGCTTGTGACCACCTTGGCACTTTTAGAAAAATTCCTTAATTTATATAAATATTGAGATTCATTCAAATCTCATGACATTCATGACACTAAATATAGTATTTTTTAATAAATTTATTTCCTTTAAAATTTAAAATTCAAGGAAAATAACAATTTTAATGTCTATAACTAATAAGGGCAATTTGTACACTCAGTGTACATTTTAAAAGAAATATGAATGGTCATTTATGTAGTAATACTATTCTATTCATATATAATATAATCAATGATTGTGAATGGGGTTTAAACAAAAAATATTGACTAATATATTAGTTTAAATTATATTTATTAAAACTTTTGGGGCACAAAATGACTAAAAGCATTGTAACGTTTATAGTGAACTAAAGTTCATTAATTGCCTTGATGATTCAATAATATCGTCCAATTAATAATTGTATTTTTTTATAGCTGCCCATATTAGCTATAATATGAAAATTGTGTTTATGTGCAAACGTCTGGCGGTGTCGGAAAATAAGTTCTTGGTCATTGATGTGAATGGTTTTAATTTGACATGTTTATTTTTACAAATAATAGGGACTCATAAATTTCCGGGATTACATGTTGATATATCTTTTATGTACTGTATATAAAAATGTTTTTAAGCTTTCAAATCAACAATTCATTATTGTAAAAATTTCTAATGAGTTTATTTACAATTTATTTTAATTATTACTACTTTTGAGTGTAATATTTGAAGACTTATATTAGAAAAACGGAATTAATATAACTTTAATGAATTATTTAAAAGTTATTAATTTTATGAGTAGTTTATGACAAGTAATTTAAGATAAGTTTAAGGTTATTATTAATAGAGTCCAAGATTTGTGTGAAACATATTTTGGTTGTTTTTGTGCTTTACATTTGAAGTTCTGATTTGACGGAACCGTTAGATCATTAGTTGCCTCAAGAAATGCTTTACAATTTTCATGTGAGGGCAAGAAATTTATTTTTATAAACTCTTTAGAATTCGTGCGAATTTATGCAAAAGACTGGTTCCCATCAATTGAATGAGTCGTGGCTTTTGTTTTTGAATATTTATCCAAGAATTTTATGAATTGAAATGTGATTAACGAACGTTTGAATAAGACCTAAGACTCTGCCATCAATTGCCACAAGTGTTGGTAGACTGGAGTCCAAACTTGAAACCGGTTTGACTTAGTTTTGTATGAACCGGGAAGATATAGATAGCATAGTGTGATAGCAGCGATAGGGCGAGGGGTTGATCCCTACCATACCATAACATACCACCGATCCTCACATCACATACAATCAAATCTCTGTTTTTTAATTTTCAATGAAGAATAATAATATGAGAAATATTTTTACGGAACTTTGAGTTATTGTATCAAAACATAATAATATTGAAATATAATATACGGATATTTACGACAAACTTGTATGAAATTAGCATTTTTTAAAAAGATTCAGAATTGACAAGAATTGTGAGATTGAAACACAATATTTAAGATATCAATCAAATAATAGTTTGCGACAAAAAAGTGGAGAAAAATATGTGGATTGTATTGAGAAACTAAAACTCGTTGTGATATTTCATCTCAACCACAGAGTAAAGAGTTATGAAAGAGGAGCTCAGATAGGATGCAACGGTGCGAATCACAAAAGCCAATACTCGATCCACTTGTGTTACATGACTGCCACCAAAACCATCACTTGAAGGTATAGTTCAAATGTTTCGCATTCACACAACCCATCCATACATTTGATTCATTTCTCAGATGAAGTTAATATAATCTTTTGTCCATTGCATACCCTGTCTATTGTCCAGACCTGTGGCCCAATGTATAAAAAGTTGCAAAGAGAACATCTTCTTCTGCAGCGATCTTTCGCTTCAGTCTCTCAATCACTCAATGAAAACCTATCGAAATGTCAATCCAATGAACAATTCATCTCTAATATAGTGCACAACAAGAGTAATAAAACAAAGTGTCAGCTCAAGAGACAAGTAATTCTACTCTTTCTCTTATCTCATCTTTCTTTATATAACTTTATGTAAAGTAATGTTGTATTATATCCTCAAATTCATTGTTCTGTAGATGTCTTTAATTAATTGCAAATTACTAGAGGATAATGAAGTCCATCCGACACAACCTTTTAATGTAAGTCTTTATGTTTTATTTTCCTAATTTAAATATCAATGTTATTAAATTTTAATATTACGTATATCTAAAGTATGATATTTAGCATATGATATCTCTTTTAACAATAGGTTAAGTTTGCATAAAATTAATTTTAATAAATTGTACAAGTGTTTTTGTTTGTTTTAATATAATAGGGATATGATTATTGACATAATTACATGTAGATCTATAATAACTCGATCGGTTCATGATATTAATTTCCGTATAATTTGGCATAAAATGTAATAAATTTTACGAAACTGTGTTACAGTATTGCTATTAAACACTTGTAATTAAAAATATCAAATAATTATTATGAGATAAAATGTAATTATTATGAAATCAGAATTTCCATTAAATATTAATAATAGGGGTTTAAATGATGTGAATGTTTTCAGTATCTAAATATTGCTGACTCGATGTAATTTATTATAAAATATCTTATATTTTATTAGTTGAAAAACGTCTTTTTAAATGTATTTCCAAAAATATAGTGTAATAATAAGTTTGTGTAATAAATATAATGAAATATTGATTGACATAATTATAAGAAATTATTGATAATTTACTAAATAATTAATTACAAAATTTGTTGACAATTACCAACAAAATTACGTTTTAGCCTAACTTTAGATTTGCATAAATTTTAGATTTCTTGTGATGTTTAATGTATACAAGTTTTAACTGTAATTTTATTACTTTATGACCATTTCATTGAGATTCTCAATTTGAGACTTTTAAGCGGTGACTCTGTATATGGCTATGGCTTAAGGGCTTGCTTTACATCATTTCCAAACTGCATGTATTCCCGGAGATAATCATTACATTTGTATATTTGTTACGGTTTTTTGTTTGATATAAATGTGTTTATAATCTCATAAATTATATTTCATTAAAATTGTAGAATTTATTTTCTGATTAATCTATATTTTTAGCGTTTAATTCTTCAATATTATAAATTATCACAAAAAACTTATTACAGTATTTCTAGAACTACTATTTTTCACCAAACATTAATTGAACGGCAAAAATATCTATTAAATTGAATTTTAAATTTTAAAAAAAATTTATTGAACTTTTTTCAATGAATTACATATGTTTTGAAATGTAAATTCTTATATCGGAATTTAATTGTCATTTAGACGAAAGTGAAATGATGTAAATATATGTTGTAATAATTGCATTACAGATCCCTTCAGTGCCAGTAATTATTCATAAGAAGTTATGCAAAGAACATGTTATTCTTCAGCAGTCTTTCGCCACAGTCTGTCAGTCATTGAGAGAAATGCTGGAAAGGGATGGCAGTCAACGACCCAAACAACACAACATTTCAAACTCACAACAAAAGAAATCTAATAAAAAAGAATTTGATGAACTCAGGAGACGGGTAACAGTGCTTTCATACCTTTCATACCTGTTGTGCCCAACAATCCCTTCAATCCTTCATATAATTATACTTTACTTCAAAAAACAGATCGAATTATTAAGTATTGAATTACAAGAAACACGCGATCAAAACGAATTGCTTGAATTCAGAATCCATGAATTCGAACACATTAAGGTAAAATACCATTTTTCACCATGCTCATTCAATGCACCATTCATATGACATTATTGTGTTGATGCAATGTTTTGTGTGATAAATAGGCACCAAAAAATCAAACTTCAAACAAGAGCTCATTCAATGCAAAGGCTGACGATTTTTCGCATCGCTTTAATGTTTGCATATTTTTTTATTACTAATTCTTTAATACTCTTTGAATTCTGGTTTATTTAATTCACTTTCCATTCACTTTACTCTCATTTATTTTATTCGTCGGTTTAATGAACAAAAAAAGTTGGGTTTTTGACTTTTAAGTTAAGAGTGTATAAGCGGTGGGAAAATAGGCGATGCGTTAAGAATAATCACTATTGTTATAGTATTGGCGCTCTGTTTCTGAGATGTTTAGTGATAATGCTATTTATAATGACATCTAATCTTTATTTAAGTTATAATCTGGTCATTAGGACAACAAGTGCTGAGACAGACATGCGGTTCATTAAACAGAATATTGCTTTGATTTTTCACTTTCAATATCAAAAAAATAATATTTAAATTCCAAAACATTATAATTTAAAACCTTTTTATCTATTAAGAACTTCCTGTAAATTTTAAGTCATTATATATTATAATAGAAATTAAAGTCATATTTAAAATGTTTTTGTATATAAAATGTAAACTAATTTTTTCAGGAGATTCCGTGCAATAAGTGCTGTAAACTTGAAACACAACTTTTTGATGTTAATAATGAAAACCAGAAGTTGAACGAGAAATTCAATGCAACACAAAAAACATTAAATGAATTAATAGCTAAATATGCACTTAAGGAAGAACTCAATAATTTATTACTTCAGAGGAATTACACCAAAAATACTGTTATTGACAGTAAGAATGATTTAAAATTGTTTACATCTTTGCGATCACTTATTTGTATATTTTATTTTATTAATGAAAATCAGAAAATAGTTATATTGGGTCTGCGATGACGAGCGAAGATGAAGGTCTTGGGGACGACACTCGCAGAGATCATTCTTCAGGACCGAGTAGTTTAGTTGATTCACAAGAGCCAGAGTACGATGTGATGAGTGAGTCGACACAATCGACTCCAGATTTAGGGCATAAGGAGGGGTTGACTAATGCATGCAGTATTGAAGATGTGGAGCAATTGGGGCCTCAAAGGGAACAACTGAGAGAATCAGTTGAATCAGACAAAGACAAAGAGCAATACTTAAGATTAGAAGTGATGAGAAGCAATGATTTAATCGAAAAGTTGAAACAAAGTATAGACAAACTGAAGGGAGAAAAGGCTATTTTGGAGGAACAGGTTCTCGAACTCGAAGAGGCAGAGAATGACTCCAGACTTATGAGCCAACGATTACAACAGCAAATGCAGACATTTGTTGACGACTACGAGAAGTTAGAGTTGGATTTAATCAATGCCAACAAAACCATTGATCTGAACAATAATAGGATTAAAAGTTTTGAAACAATAGAAACAGATTTAAGGCATCAAATCGAAGAAATGAGAAGTATTTTATTGAAACACTCTTTTGTCGACAATAATTGTAATCGAAATGAAAAGCGTTTCGAGAGAACGGATACAATGAGAAGCGTTCAACAAAATAATGATTTGTTTAATAAAATACCAGACAAACGATGTGAACAACACTCGACACAAGTCGATAGTTTATATTCAGTTGTGTGGGAAAGACTATACCGATTGGAAAATCAAATCGACTGTTTAAAGCAGTCTTACAATCAGACAAACCAAACCAATTGCTCTCAAGACTATACAGACGATGACTTACAGCTCTTTATTTCGGCTGAAAGGCTATCAGAAGGAGTCTCGAAAATAGGCTCTTCTTTTGAAGTGAGTCACTTCGATAAGAGTCGAGACCAAGCGTTCAATCACTGCGAGGCCAGTGTCCGACTCGACGATCTCGTCCTGTCTATGCCTTTATGTGAAGCCGTAAAAGCGGAACGCATTGATGTTATGGTACCCAATACTTCTCAACTGAAGGTCACTCCCTCTCCATCTCATGCATTACCCCATGAATTGACCACAAAATTGGCTAAATTAGAGACCAATGAACAGCAACTGAGAGAAAGATTAGTGCAATTAGAGTGGATTAACAAAGAGTTTGTTCGCGAACTGGAATTGAGAGAAAAGATATTTTTTGAAAGAGAAAAAAATCAAAACGAATGGACGAATAGTGAGAATGAATTCAAATATGCTATAAATGAACTCAAAAATGAGATTAAAACGTTTGATGTGAGAGAACATGATTTAAAGATACAATTAAATAAATTATGTGAAAATATTGTATCGATAAGTAAAAAAATGGATGAGAAAAATGCGAAACACGAAATCAAATTGAAAGAAATAAGAGATCAAAAAAGCAATAGTTTGGTTGAATTGAAACAACATATAAAACAATTGGAGTCAATTGAATGCCATTATAAGAGACAATTGACTGAAACTATTGCACACGAAGACATTGATTCACAAACAAGTGTCACAGAAATGAGTGAAAAACACAAACAAATTACTCAAGAATTGAAACAAGAAAATGAATTGTCTTTAAAAAGAGATGAAGAGTTTTCCCTAAAAATAGTTTCTTTAATTAATTGTCACAAGACTTGTGGCTTAAAGCTTAAGAAACAAATACAAGAGCTTGAGATTCAAAAAACAAATGTCATTAAAGAAATTGAAATAATTGCCGATAAAAAGATATTCACTACAAACTCGTTAAAAGATAAAGAAAATAGTTTGAAAAATGTAAGACTTATATCTTTTTGTACTTGTTTTTCGATTGTTTTCTTTCTAATTATTTTATAATTATTAAGAATATATTCTAATTAAGAAAAATTTACTTTAACCCCTAATTTAGATCCGAAATGCATACGAGAGGCGAATAAAAATTCTGTTAGAAGAGCACAAACTGATGGAAAAAGAGCTGAAAATGAAGATGAAAGAAATGGAGGGCCAGACCTCCTCTACAGTCAATCAGTTAGAGTTTGAGAGAAATAAAATCATTAAACAATTGGAGGAAAGTTTTATCCATCATAAGGACAAAGAGTTTGAATTTACTTCAAATATAAATAATTTAAATACAAAAATAGATAAAATTGAGGCAAAAATATTACAATTAGTTAAGAATAAGAGTAATTGCGATAAATTGAGAAATTGTGAAAACGAGAAATTAAAGATTGAAATCAATTGCATTCAGTCGTGCGAAGAGGAATTGAAGCGGAAATTGAATGAAATGATGCAAAAAGAGTCGGCATATGTGGAGACTCTGGCAGAAGCGGACAAAATCATTGCAACGCTTGAACACAACTATAAACATCGGATCGAGGAATTGGAGGCTTCGAAGACTGGTCTCAAGTTAAGGGTCACACAACTCGAAGAAAGTGAATCACGTTTGCGGTCCAGTCTTAGACCTGACAGGAGAGCCACCAATGATTCCTATGGAAAGGCCAGTGATCTCGTCAAACAACTTATTGACTCTGAAGCTCGAGAGTGCTCTTTGAGGCAACAAATCAAAGCTCTCGAAACATCTGTCAATCAATTGAACCAACAGTTAGAAGACACCAATCATTTGAAACAACGAATCGAAACCGAACTCAAAGATCAGGACGAATTGGTCTCCACTGTTAACCATTTGCAACAACACATCGATTCATTGAAATCAGATCTGAATAAATCACT
>CAJPIZ010002564.1:0-13352 GCA_905368565.1 Medioppia subpectinata
TAATAAACAATTGAATCACGTACATTATTTAACCCATGGTATTACTAAATATATTTGTACCGTTACTATTAATATTATATATTTACTGGCAATCAATTACTTTCAAACCCATAGACCGACTGTTAATGAATTGCTTTTATGTTATGACAAAACTAATACTTCAATGACTGCCAGAGATTTACTTTTAAATTTGAATTTAAAATCATATTTTAAATCGTATTCACAAACAAAATACATGGCATTCAATGTCTTTGCTATGGATTTGAAATTTATGTTTGCATTCATTGCTTCTGTCATTACATTCACTGTTATGTTAATTCAATTGTTAAACACATAACTATTTATTTAAGCACTTTTATAAAATTGCCAATTAAATGTAATCGATTATAACAAACCTTGGTAATAAAATAGAAAATTATTGTAATTTGTTAACTTTCTCGTCAAAATAAATAAATAAATTTTTATTGTATGAATGCAACCAAACAATAATATAAATGTGAGTTTAGAGAATATCAGAAGATCTAAATATACTTGGTTTATTATATAGGAGTTATGCACATTTGTGCAAAATCCAGCATAATGCCTTGTAAATTTTGCACGTGAGTGCATGGTTGGTCTATAATGTTTATTCTACTAGAACTTTAATTTTCATGTAGAACTAAAACATTGTGAAATTTTTGCATTTGACAGTCAATTAATTTTTGTAAAAATCAAATGACAGCTTATTTTTTTAATTAATAAATGCTTTTTTGTTGCAAACATCGTTTGTGTAAACAATTTATTCATTTATTTGTGTTTTGAAAACACTGTTTTTAATTTAAAAAATCATTTTAATAAAGTGAAATTTTTAATCTACATCAAATAATAATTTCTATTATATAAATTAATATTATATTGATTTGACAAACATTTATAGTCTATAAAAGTTGCATGTGCATTTAAATACTATTAAATAAAACCATACGTTAATACTAATATCAAAATTCTAATTATAAAGTTTATTAAGTTTTATAAAGTTAATTAACGACGGAATATAATGGATTACAAACCCTTTTCCTCGTCATTCATATTCATTATACAAGGAATTGATATTTCAGTCAATAATCAAAATTATAATAAATATTATAAACTATTCCTTAAGTATATATTTAGATTATTATTTATTTCGCCCTTAATTTATTTCGTACCGTTTTTAATAATTGATTTAAGCCATAATAAAACAATAGTTTTTTGGAGAATATCAACTGTTATTAATATTACAACAATTTTTATTTGTTTTATAAATTTTCAGTTTAAATCAAAAATAATTAAACAAACAATTATAACAATCATTAATAGCTTATCCGTAGAAGACATGCATCGGATGAAAAGATGCTCACAATTGATGACATTGTTATGGTTTATATTTCTATCAATCAATGTAGTATCTATTGCTGTATATTATGTTTATTTTAACTTCAATACCAATTCATTAATATTTCATATCATTTGGTATATTGAATGCTATGGTTTAAAAATTAGCTCATATTTATTGCTGCTATACATGTGTTATGCCGTATATCTTATGGAAAAGAGATTATTAATCGTAAATGAATTAAATTATACAAATTTTAAAGACAATTTGCTAAACATTGAGAAATTCAAAGAGTCTATAAACAAAAATTTAGGTGTTGTGCCATTTCTATGGTTTTGTGAACTGTTTTTCTCCACTTGTCTTCGATTAACACATTTAAATATTAACAAACAATTGGATCAAAAATTTTTTTATTACATATCTCACGGATTTTTTCAATATATTTCTGTTTTCATTATTAATATTATATATTTATTGGCAATTAATTACTTTCAAAACCATAGACCGACTGTTAATGAATTGTTATTACGTTATGACAAAACTAATACTTCAATGACTGCAAGAGATTTACTCTTAAATTTGCATTTAAAATCATATTTCAATTCATATTCACAAACAAAATACATGGCATTCAATGTCTTTACTATGGATTTGAAATTCTTGTTTGTATTCATCTCTTCTATCATTACATTCACTGTTATGTTAATTCAGTTATTAAACACATAATTATTAAATTAATTATTTATTTAAGCATTTTAATAAATAATTCTGCTAATTAAACAATAATAATTAAATATAATCAATTATAATAAACCTGGGTAATTAAGTAAAGAATTGATATAATGTTTTTAGTGTATATAACATGAGAAGGCAGAGAGGGGGAAAATTTATTTTTTATTAAACGTGGTTATTGAATCATCAAGCTATTTTCTCATCTATAATTTACTATAAACGTTACTATTTTTACAACAAACGTCTGACCTATGATTAATGCCTAAAGTAAATTTTAATTTGCAATACATTTAAATCATTCATTTGAATGACTGTATTAAACCCTTATTCAGATTAATATACACTGTATGTGAATAACATATGAATAGTGTATAAATAACATTTGGCTATTTTTTATTTTTGAAGCATTTTTTGAAGCATTTGCCTTCTCATGGTATATAACATTATATTTATTATTATATTAATTTAATTGTTTAAAAATTAATAAATTTAATAAATTTAATTTGACATTTAAAATTTATTTTAGCATTATTTTTTTTAAAACAAACAATATACGGCTACTGACAACCCAATGTGGTATCTGTATTATGCGATTTACAGCTCACCCGATGGTCATATCCAAAAACTGATTTCACCGTGTTAAAGCCAGATAGATTTCTGATTTTTCTATGTAAATAAAGTTATATTAAACAATCTTGGTATATTTTTAAAATTCATGTTTTTATAGACAAATATTTTCATAGAAAACAATAGAAATCTATTTTTAATAAACCAAAAATAAATAAAATTACACTTAAAATTACAATAACTTCTTAACTAATAATCTTAATATTGTAAAATTTTATACACAAATATGGAACAATAATGTACATATGATGATAAAATATTTTTACCCTAGCTCAATGATATGCCTTATAATTAAGCAAAATTTGTACAGCAAAAACTAAAAGCCTTAGCTTAATTCTGTCTTCACCATTCGAACCAAGGTTAAAAATTAGTCGACACGTATATTTGCATTTTGTAGATAATTTATTAAAAATAGCATATAGCTCTTATTAAAAGAAAAATATTTGTGTGTGGAAAAATTCATCTGTAAAACATTAATTTTTAAAATATACAAAGATTGTTTAATATAATTTTATTTACATAGAAAAATCAGAAATCTATCTGGCTTTAACACGGTGAAATCAGTTTTTGGATATGACCATCGGGTGAGCTGTAAATCGCATAAAACAGATACCACATTGGGTTGTCAGTAGCCGTATATTCAATATGTATGTATTAACTAAATAAATCAATAATCAATAACTTGATTATCCAAATAACACAAATATACAAATGTATTTATATTTTGTAAATTTAATCAATCATAATAAACATTTCGTTTAATAAAAAATCAAAAATTTTGCCCCATAGAGATCTAGATAGGAAGCAGACATATGTTCAAAAATCTTTTGCATAATTTGCTTTAAATTCATTAAATTAGTAAATTTTACAAATCCTTGTATTAAATAAAAGTATATGAGTTCGTTTAAGTTAATTTGATTAAATGAGGTTAGGCTTAACAAGATAATTTTATTATTTAAGGTAATTTTTTGGGCAAATCACTTTCGAGCTAGTGTTATTTGAGTAAATGGCATAGATCCATCTAGATCGATACTGTTTGGTCTACTTTTGTTATACTTTGATTTGTAATCACATGCTAACTTTCCATTACTTTGATCACCTCACATTGTATTTTAATAAATAACTTATCATTATTAAATAAAACTCTATGTTTTAAATAATGTAAATATAATTTCATTAATAATTGTTTAAATATTGATAGTTAAAAATTATTTCTATTAAATTAATTAAAAAATAAAATAAATTAATATTGTATTGATTTTACAAAACAGTTATAGTTTATAAAGCATTTTGCATTTAAAGTATACAACAAATGTTTATTAAAATTATTTAATTATAAAATGTCTGAAAATAACAGTATTAACAGCAATTACAAACCCTTTTCCTCGTCATTCATATTTGTTTTGCAAGGAATTGATATTTCAGTCAATAATGAAAATTATAATAAATATTATAAACCTTTCATTAAATATATTTTTAAATTACTATTAGTGTTGGTATTTAAATGTTTAAACAAATAAAACGTGATAAAACACACGAAATTGAAAAATGACAAAATATGTTTAAACATATAAAACCATATTTTCGGGTTTTTGTTGTGGAATTATGCTATAAAATTATCATTTTCACAACAGAAATAGTAAAAATATATTATTTAAATTAGAGAAATTAGTACAGATAAATATTTTTGTGACTACCAAGTGAAAAGTTAGTTAATTATTAAAATATTTATTAAGAAAATAGTACAAATTAATACTAAATATGCATTAATGGCATAAATTTAAATAATTATTGCTTTAATAATAAATATTGTGTGTGTTTTTAATCAAAAAATCTATAAAAACATATAAAACCATGTTTTTTGGAAATTGATTGAACAAATAAAACGAATTCTATCTTATATTCTATAAGAACAAATAAAACACACAATTTTTACAAAATTAATAAAAACATATAAATTCCAACACTAATTACTATTCATTTTACCAGTAATTTATTTCATGCAGTATTCAATCATTGGTATAATTTATTATAAAACAGTAAATTTGTGGAGAATATCGAGTATTATTAATATTATAACAATTTTTATTTGTTTTATATATTTTCAGTTTAATTCAACAAATATTAAACAAACGATTATAACAATCATTAATAGCCTATCCGTTGAAGACATGCATCGGATGAAGAGATGCTCACAATTGATGACATTTTTGTGGTTTATATTTATGTCAATTAATATAATAGCAATTGCTTTATATTCTGCTTATTTTGATTTCTTTGAATATTCATTAACTGTTGATATCTTGTGGTCCATTGAATGCTATGGTTTAATAATTAGCACATATTTGTTGCTGATATACATATGTTATGCCGTATATCTCATGGAAAAGAGACTATTAATTGTAAATGATTTCAATTATACTGATTTTAAAGATAATCTGTTAAACATTGAGAAATTTAAAGAGTCTATAAACAAAAATTTAGGTTTTGTGCCATTTCTATGGTTTTGTCAACTGTTTTCCTCCACTTGTCTCCGATTAACACATTTAACTGTTTACAAGCAATTAGATCAAGAGTTTTTTGCTTATTTTGCTCATGGTATTACTAAATATATATGTGTTTTTATTATTAATATTGTATATTTATTGACAATCAATTATTTTCAAACCCATAGACCGACTGTTAATGAATTGCTTTTATGTTATGACAAAACTGATACTTCAATTACCGCCAAAAGTTTACTTTTAAATTTGAATATAAAATCATGTTTTAATTCATATTTACAAACAAAATACATGGCATTCAATGTCTTTACTATGGATTTAAAATTTTTGTTTGCTTTCATTGCTTCTGTCATTACATTCACTGTTATGTTAATACAATTATTAAACACGTAATTATTTATTAAAGCATTTTAATAAATTTGACAATTAAAAGATAGTAATAAAATGTAATCGATTCTATCAGGGTAATTAATTTAGATAATAAACCTGGGTAATTAAGTAGAAAATTGTTGCGATGTTTTCATTGTTTTTGTATTGTATCAATAATTATATTTATTATTATGTGAATTTAATTGTCTAAAAATTAATAAATTTAATACATTTAATTTGACATTTAAAATTTATTTTAGCATTATTATATTCTCAAAAAACATAAAATACTTATTCAACATGAACGTATTAACTAAATAAATCAATAAACAATAATTTGATTATCCAAATGACACAACTATACAAATGTATTTATATTGTGAGAATTTAATCAATCATAATAACCATTAAATTTAATACACCAAATTAAAACTTCTGCCCCATAGAGATCTATATTGACTGTTTGGTCTACAAAGAAATTAACAATGCAAGATACAGTTTGCCCTGTATATAATGTTTATACTATGACGACATTTTGACATTTTCAATGTTGACTTAAATTTATTTTTGTCAAACTTTTGTTACACTTTTAGTTGACTTGTGACCAAATGCAAACTTCTCACTACATGGCACATCTAGATGGCATGTACTTTGCGTACTTTACATTGTATTGTATACTAAACATTATAAAATTATGCATTTATTAACTGAATTAACAGTGAATGCGATTACAGAACCGAGAAATGAAAATAAAAATTTTATATTAATTGTAAAGACATTAAATGCCATGTATTTTGTCTGCAAATAACTATTAAAATCGAATTTTAAATTTATGCTCAGATTTAAATTTATTAAAATATTTAATGAATTATTTCTATCAAAATGTAATAATAATTTATTAACAGTCGGTCTATGGGTTTGAAAGTAATTAATTGTTAATATGTATATTATATTCATTAAAAATAAACAAAAGTATTCAATTATTCCGTGACTTATATATTGATAAAACAATTCATTGTATTGTTTTGTAAGAGAAATATATGTTAATCGCAAACAAGTCAGGCAAAACAATTTACAAATTCATAGAAATGGGAAAATATCTAAACTATTATTTATAGATTCTTTAAGATTTTCAATGTTTAAAAGTTTTTCTTTTAAATAACTATAATTTAAATCATTTACAAATATTGTGTGCCAATTATTAAGCCGTAAAACTGTAAACACCAGAGAATTTCAAATACCAAATGTATATCAAAATAATTATAATGAATATAAAAGGTTATAATAGATATGAGTTGTATTGCAATGAATATAATCCATAATAATGTCATTAATTGTGAGCATCTCTTCATACGGTGTTTGTGTCGATCGGACACACATTCAGTCATATCTGAGAGTAATTTCTTGATTTGTTTGCATTCAATCTCAAGGCATACAAAACCGGTTGACATTATAATTATATTAATATAAGTCGATATAATCCATACGATTTCAATGTTAAATGTTGTATTAGTTGCAAAATAAATTGATCGTATGCAAATATAATATATAATTGTTAAAATCGACAGAAATTTAAAAATATATTTTATTAAAATATTATAAATGTTTCTATGTTGACTAAACAGGGTATTATTAAAACCAAGTAAAATAAAAATAAATGTTGGTGATAGTAACTTCATACTCTGATAAAGTGAAATTAATAAGTTTCAGCAATTATTGTGAAAATTATTACAATAACTGTATTGTTAATTATTGACAATAGATTAAACATTAAATAATGTATTCTGTTAAAAAATATATAGTTTGTATAAACATACAAATTAAATATAAAATCTATGCGCAAAAGTAATTACAACAAGCAAAGTAAATGTAAACAAATAAGTTAAATTATTTGTTATTTTTTATTTAATGTTTTAATATTATATTTGAATTACTAATTAAAACAAGGTTTGCAAAACAATGCTATAAATTAACCTCAATTCAGGAAATGCATTAATTATAAATATTTCAATATAACTGTTAGGATTGAATATAAAGCTAATACAAACCAAATCAAATAATTATGTATTTATTAACTGAATTAACATAACAGTGAATGTAATGACAGAAGCAATGAATGCAAATAAAAATTTTAAATCCATAGTAAAGACATTGAATGCCATATATTTTGTTTGTGAATACAATTTAAAATATGTTTGAAAATTTAAATTCAAAAGTAAATCTCTGGCAGTCATTAAAGTATCAGTTTTATCGTAACATAAAAGCAATTGATTAACAGTCGGTCTATGGGTTTGAAAGTAATTGATTGCCAATAAATATACAATATTTATAATAAAAATACAAATGTATTGAGTCAATCCAAATACTATAAATCCCATAAATGATTGATTTAATTGTTTATTAAGAGTGAAATGTGTTAATCGGAGACAAGTGGAGGAAAATAACTGACAAAACCATAGAAATGGCACAAAACCTAAATTATTATTTATAGTCTCTTTAAATGTCTCAATGTTTAACACATTTTGTTTTAATTGATTATAATGTAAATCATTTAGTATTAATAATCTCTTTTCCATAAGATATACGGCATAACACATGTATATTAACAACAGATATGTACTGATTATTAAACCATAGCATTGAATATACCACATTATATCAATGATTATTGTAATTTCAAATATTTTATAATACATGTTATATATAAATATTAAGGTAATATTTATTAATACAAATATAAGCCATAAAAATGTCATCAATTGTGAGCATCTCTTCATCCGATGCATGTCTTCGACGGACAGACTATTAATGATTGTTATAATTATTTGTTTAATTATTTTTGATTTGCATTGAAAACATATGAGACAAATAAATATTGTAATAATATTAATAATAGTAGATATTCTCCACAAATCACATGTCTTTGATTTATTTAAATTAATGATTGAAACGCGTGTGAAATAAATAATTGTTAAAATGAATATTATATTAAATATATATTTAATAAATAATTTATATTTATTATTATTATTATTGACTGAAATATCAATTCCTTGCAAAACAAATATGAATGACGAGGAAAAGGGTTTATATTTATTATCAGACATTTTATAATTAATTATTATGTGTTTATTACAATTTTAATATAGTTTTAATTAATAAATTGCAAATACAATTGCATTATAATGTTTTGAACAACGTTAACGTTGCTTGTTGAATCAATATATTTAATTTATTTAATTGAATTTATTATTTTATTTGTTATTATATAATGACAAACATTATAAATGACAAACATGGTTTTATAATAAATAAAACCATAATTATTTGATAAAAATAATTGCGTTTATTTATAAAATGACAAAAAATAACTTCAATAAAACATTGAAAAGTAATTTTATATAACAATAACTTATTGTGAATAATTTTTATACATTTATATAAATGTATTAAATATTAAAATATACAGTTAAACTATCTATCTTGAAACTTTTCATCTTGGAATTCTATCTTAAAATTAAACTCAAAGTCCCTGTTTATTTGATAGAAGTTTAATATTAAATTCCCTCATATTTTAAATCTTCTAACTTAAAACTTTTATGTAATGTTTGAATTATAATAGTTATTGTATTGCTAACATTGTGTGACTATAGACAAAATAAAGTTACTTATGTGTTTATTAATTGAATTAACATAACAGTGAATGTTATAACAGAACCGATGAAAGCAAATAAAAATTTCAAATCTATAGTAAAGACATTGAATGCCATGTATTTTGTTTTTGAATAATATTTTAAATGCGATTTCAAATCAATTTTTAATAGTATTTCTCTTAAAGTCAGAGAAGTATTGCTTTTATTATAACGCAAAAGCAATTCATTAACAGTCGGTCTATGGGTTTGAAAGTAATTAATTGCCAATAAATACATGATAGTAATAATGAAAGTATTTAAATATTTTGAAAAAACAAATGTTGTAACAAGTGTTTAATGTAAATGTTTATTAAGAGTAAAATGTGTTATCCGGAGACACAAAGAAAAAAATAGTTCACAAATCCATAGAAATGGCACAAAACCTAAACTATTATTTATAGACTCTTTGTATTTCTCAATGTTTAACAGAATATTTGTAAAATTATTATAATTAAACTCATTTAAAATTAATAAACTTTTTTCTATTAGATATACGGCATAACAGATATAAATTAACAACAAATATGTACTGATTATCAAACCATAGCATTGGATAAACCATAAAATATCAGCAATAAAAATAAAGTCAAAGAAATTATAGTAAATATAATATATAACAATAGATATGATAGGTATTGATATAAATATAAACCACAAAAATGTCATCAATTGTGAGCATCTCTTCATCCGATGGATGTCTTCAACGGACAGACTATTAAATATTGTTATAATAATTCTCTTAATAATAATAGATTTAATTTGTAAATATATAAAACAAATTAAAACGACAATTATTTTTACAATAGTAGATATTCTCCAAAAAATTTGTGATTTGTTTTCAATGTTGTGAATCAAATCTATTATTGCAAAGTATGTCCAATAAATTAATGTTAAAAGGAATAGCAATTTATACAAATATTTTACACATATTTTATAATATTTCTGATTATTTTGATTATTGACTGAAATATCAATTCCTTGTAAAACAAATATGAATGACGAGGAAAAGGGTTTATAATTATTATCAGGCATTTTATACTGTTATGAAAAATAATGTGAAATTAAATAATGATTTTACATTTTATAATTTACTGTACATACATGTAGTTGTATAATATATTCTAGTATTTAAGTTATGTTTGCAATATTAATGTTAACTGTACATGGGCATATATTTTGAAAATAAATTTACTAATGTTACATTAGTAATGTATTAATTTAATTAATATATTTTTTGTATACAATTTAATTAAATGTATAATATATTATGTATAACATTATATTAAACAACAAAGATTATGATTGATAAATTATTTATTTTACTTATTCAATAAAATTGAATGAAAAAATTAATTAGATAATTATAATTTATGTAATTTGTTCATTTTGAAACTTAAATAATTTTTTATGAATATTTAATTAATAATGTATAATAAACAAGATTTTTATGCAAAGTTATACCTTAACCACAAACCGAGTAATGCACTTAGATAATCAATTGATATTATTACAGGTGTCGAACAGGTGTACATAGTTTATGTGAGAGTGAATATTATATTGTCACAAATATTATACCATTGTATTTGAATAAAACATGTATTGAAAAAAATGACGGAAAAGTGATGGGCCCGTGTCATCCGGGCCCACTTTGATCGGCATTTGGGTCGACCGATTGACCGACCAAATATTGTTATTGCTGTACATAGAAAAAATGTTTTCCGGGCCCGGGCTCTTTAGTATGTGCCAATAAATAATACAAAAGTATAAAACATATTTGAAATGATTAATATACAGTTATAAAAGTACAGTATTATTTTTTTATTCAATCATTTAAATATAAATTATATGTAAAAATGACAAATACAGTAGAAATACAGTATAATTTGATTGTGGCTATAATTAGACTCAGTGTAGAAAAATATTAATAAATTAAAATTGAATAAAATAAATTTAGATCTTATTATCTAGTTTGTTGTTTGAGCATATATTAATAAATATAATGTTAAAATATGTAAGTGACATAAATGATGTAGCATTTTTAATTTAATAAATAATTACTATAAACAACCAAATTATGCTGCTTTGATGCTTTTGCACTGAAAAAAAATTGAACTTTAAATAAAAGTAATATTTGATTCACTGCTTTGAACACAACTTTAATATCAATTGTCATTTTCTACATGTACAAAAAATTACTTTTTTCAGTGCAAAAGCATCAAAGCAGCATAATTTGGTTGTCTATAATAATTACTACACAAAACCCAATATTAGAAAATAATTGGCCACAACTACAGACACGTATAGATACAACTCATAGCTTGTCATCGGAAACAAGTCAAGACATGTCACTCCGATATGACTTCCGGCCAGTCGTTCAATGAATGCCAGTATTTTAAGCCTCAATTCAATGGGAAATCTATGATCTCTTGTCATATACTTATAGAGTATAGCATAGGGTTTGTGAGCGATATTATTCTCCAATACGACAATTAAATGCATTAAATATATGACAATAATTAGTGTGCAAAATATAAAGGCCGTTGCATATCGTACCAAATGTGGGGTAGTTTTAGCAAATGATATATACAATAGTATCTCTATGGCTGGGGTACCGAAATAATAAATATAAAATATAATGTGCTTGGTCAAAACGTTATGTTTAAACGTGTAATCCGATAGAAACATGTGTTCATTCAATGATTTCTTGAGCAATAAATAGTTTCTAAATCTAAGACTTAGGCAAATATTATCGTAGATTTCTCTAAATCTCAACGTTATATAATTGGTAATTACATAACTGCCTACCAATGCATACGCCGATACTGAATAAAATTGAATGCTCCAGATCAAATTAATGAAACTCCAGAAAATGACCCCGGTCAAACTAAAGCCAGAATCCGTGTCTAAATATGAGCTAATAGTGGCCCAAATCATGAACGCATTGGTGACCAACAATAGCGCCCAATAAGACTGATTGAGATAATACTTTGCCAACAGATTTGCCTTAAAAATCAGTAGTCGTTGTGTTTTTGGGTGCAAATTAAGGACCAGTTGTTTGTGTTTTAATTGATAGAAAAATGTAATGTATTCAACATTATTGTTAATCTCCATGTATTGTATGGTTGAGTTAATGCCCAGCACTACAAACGCCGATATACTGGCCATCACTGAAAACAATACCGGATTCCCAAACATGTAAAACGAGTCGCACAGCAATGCCCTCACGTATTGTGTGTTAAACACACCAGATATAGCAAATCTCAAGCCCTGTACAAGTAAAACAACCTTGGCCATTATCATTACAATATGTTTGGATTTGTTGTGTTTGCCATGGATGTAGTCATCAAACGTGGATCCGTTCAATAGATACTTTAGCAAAAATGTTTCAATAATATCCACACAATTCTCATTACAATTATTGTCAACAAAATTATTTAATAATTGCTTTATTTTAGTCAAAATTAACATTTTTTAATTCTTAACTTTTCAATAGTTTGAAATATTTTAGAGAGTTTTAAAAACTTTAGAATATGAAAATAAATCAAATTTATTTAAAACTTTAATTTATAAACAAATAAATTATTGTGATTTCAAAATCATTTCTAAAATAGTGAATGTCATTGAATCTAATGACTTGCGAAATAATATCATTATAAACTAACTAATTGCAAACATACACGCAATCATTATGAAATTTAGACAAAAAATGTCATTACCATGATCAACAAAAATAGATTATGTTATTACATTTACCATATTTAATTTTAGTATTTTGTTGCGAATTTATTAAACAAATCCCAATATTAAGAAATAATTGGCCACAACTACAGACACGTATAGATACAACTCATAGCTTGTCATCGGAAACAAGTCAAGACATGTCACTCCGATATGACTTCCGGCCAGTCGTTCAATAAATGCCTCGATTTTAAGCCTCAATTCAATGGGAAATCTATGATCTCTTGTCATAAACTTATAAACAATAGCATAGGGTTTGTGAGCGATATTAGTCTGCAATACAGCCACAAAATGTATTAAATATATGACAGTAATTAATAACACAAATATAAAGGC
>CAJPIZ010002565.1:0-13351 GCA_905368565.1 Medioppia subpectinata
TTTTACCTCAGTTTATTAAATTTAGAAATAGTTGTTCAAAGATGTTCTCTTAGGATTATCATTATCCATACAAAGAGCATTAGTCCCATAGGATTAACACACTGTCCATTAGGGATGGCAAGAATTCGGTGACATTTTCATTCAAACAAAATTTTCACAAAAATATTAAATCTGGATATATTTAATAATCGCATATTTTTATAAGATGGACATGGTAATTCACAAATTAAGTAGAATATTTATAATTTTTAATAGTAATTACAATATATTTAATTCTCATAATAACATGAATAGTCTTAATTTTTATGACATTTGGTAGAATTCTTGATTAATAGTTGGCTTTTGAAACTAAATTCTAAAATCTTATGATATTTCATGATTCCGATGATATATTTATGATTAGTGTTCAGATAGAGTATTTGTTTTCATTTCACAATTTTTTTAAAACTCATTGATTATTCCTAATAAAAATTAACCTTGAACAAATTTCTAGAATTTTGTATAGAATACCGTAGTTGATACAATGATTTTAACCTCAATTTAGCGATAAAAAGTAGGTTTATAAAATTCAACTATTACAATAATCAAGATGTTAAGCCTATGGCCTAATGCTATTCTTATGGGAATACTATTATCAGATATTTCAAATAACTAACGGATTACAAAGTTTGCTCTAAATTAAAATGAATTACAATTTCTCATATCATATACACTATAATATAGAATATAATATAATATTCAATATATAATATGTGCGTCCAATAAAAACAACGGTTTATTTATTTTTTGTCTCTTAATATGTAAATGATTTTAATAAAGAGTTGATCACTCAGTTTTGATCATCATTTGGTCGATGAAACAATTGATGAGCCGTACGACTGGCCGTTACACGTCGGCAATGCAAACGGATTCATCGCTGCGAAGGGCGAGGCGGACACTATACTACCCATACCTATCAACCAATTCAGACATTATCATACGTTAGTCACTTGTATTAAATATTTCGCAACAAATTTCAATTTATATTTATTTTGCAATAAATATATTAGAAGTAAAAGAGCAATGAAAATGAAGCAAACCATTGAATAGTCCGGGAGAGCCGGGGACTGGTGTAGACATATTGGTTGGTGGACTGCCGTACCCGCCATTCATAGTGGCTGTGGTTCCGTTCCCGCCATAAGAACTGCCGCCACTACTGCTGTGAGGGGTCGACGCGTTCGAGCCGTACCCACGACTCGGCGATACACTACTCGCTTGAGTCCTGTTGTAATCTATTAGAACCAATAGAAAGATATTAAACAGTCATTAATAAATTTCAATACAAAATCCCAAATGACAAATCAGTTGCATATGTGTTATGTTTTTCTATATGGATATAACGTTTGAAACAAAAAGAAAACATATAAACAACGAGCGGATAATAGGCTTGAATTAAGTCTTAAGTGTGGGGCCAAAAAATAGGGGAGAAAACAAATGAGTTTATAAGTGAGTGGAAAAGTGAAAATAAATTGTCTATAATATTTGGATACCGTTGTAAACATAACAATAAACATGTGATGTGGGCATCGGTTTATGGGATGTGTTATATGCGGTCACTCTGTCGTATGAACCCAAGCATGCATTGGACGGTGGGTTCTGATGATAGAGTGTGTTCTGATCATTAGGACAGCTGAGCTGACCTGCACTGGCGGCATAGGCCGCGTTGAATCCGGCGGACATGGCTGCGGCCGCCGCCACGTTGTTCAGAGCGCTGGCCGGCGATCGCGGAGCCGGCAGTCCTGCCAATTGTGACGGTGTGTTACGCGGCATACTATACAACGCTTCCGCCAAATCTGCCGCTCTCTTCAGTATTATCTCCTGATTTAGAGTAAACATTGATCTTTGAATTTTGCGAAACAAACACATCATTTCATTAAAAACATACTTTTGGAAGTTTTTCGGGGTCTCCCGGATGTCGAGGAATAAGTTTGGCTAATCTCAAGAATCCGTGATCTATGGTTGGCTCGTTTAATGCTGTTTAGGGATTAATACAAATCGATATTAGCATTGAATTCTGTATTCAGTGTAAAACTGTTTAAATTTAAAGAAATGAATACAATATGAAATGCAGAGAAATACTAGAGCAGAGAATCGAGACTATGATAGCACTGGTAATTGAATTCAGTTTTGAATCTCATTTTCGCGTTTAGTTTCGGTCGTCTTATCTATGCTTTTATCAAATTCTCACATAAAATGTGTGTTTTTTGAATCAAAATTTTCTCTCCTATTCTCTATCTCTTTCTGTTTTATTTCGATTCCTATGTTTTATTCACGTTATATAGCATTGAATGAAATAACGGTTTTGAAGATTAAAGGCTAAGGACTGACAGAGAAGTTATTTATTGCTTTGTAATAAAGAATATATTTGGAAAAAAGATTAATTTAAAATACAAAACAAATTTTTCATAGTATTTGCCATAGAGTTTGATATGAATTTAAATAAATTCTGTGTATTTGATACTTTGCAGATACTTTGGGTCGCAATACTGGCATAGATTCTGACAAATAGTCGCAGAACCAGAAGAATAAATGAAATATAGACTTGAAATAAAAAGTGAAGTATTTTGTGTTTTAAACTAATAATAAATTGTATTTTGTAAACTCAATTCCTATACAATCGCCTAAACAGTCTCTACAGTTCTGGTGAATGTTATGCTATTCTCTTAACAAAATATATATTTTAATAATTTATTAAGCGATGATAAGTCGACAATTTGATTGATTAAAGTAATATTTCATTTCAAAAATAGTCAAATTAAATATACATTCATTTGAAATAAATGATTACATATGGTTTTAATGAGTTGAACATATCATATAAAGTAGCGTACACTTACAGACATAAACAAATCTGCCTGGTGCTCCCTTACAAAACTGTTTGGATTTGTACGACAGGGTCACCTCAACCACACCGGGTATATGTCTCGGAGGGGTTTGTACTTTAATGGCGTGTGCGGTGACAAACTTTAATGAAAAGTCAATTGAAAAGCAAAATGTTATGAATGCTGTGATTAGTGGAGATGTGTTGTGTGTTTGTTGGGCAGACATACCTCACTCCATACCAACATTGTTCCGAAAACAACTTGCAATCCATCAAAGAAATTATCACCGATTATGATAACAGTAGAGCCGCCAGAAGTCCAGCCCTCGGTAGGACTGATGGCTTTAATACATGGAGTGGCTGTAAAGGGAACTGAAAGCATGAATTGAATAAATTAGTTCCGAAATACAAATACAATATCTGGATATTATTGAAGAGAAAAAGAAGGAGAAAACTAAATAAGAAAAAACTAATGGCCATATTTGACACTCGGAGAGGGCCTGTACTGTGCAGAGCGCAGTGGGAGACCATATCTAATCGTAAAATAAGACACGTCTACATTCCTGTCCTATTGTGTCCTTAAGGCTGGTCTCATATTACGGAGTGTTAAAAGTTTTCCATTGAGTTAAGCGACAATTCACTTCAATTGGTTTTGTCACACATTTTCGCTCCCTTTGTCTAACATATAACCAGTGCTCTACCGATGGATACTATACACTACTTCACAGCCATAACTATATATTGAAAATATATTATTTTTATTGCATTCAAAGTGAATATAAGGTCGAAAAGCTGGTCTATTAATCCTATTAAGTTTAACTCTAAGAACTTACCATTTCTTTCACTATTTAAGTCTTCAATTGTATATAAATTGTGTTTTTTCTCTCTTCCTATTTCTAACAAATAGCTCTACTCTTCTATAGTATTATATAACACCTAATATAATATAAATGAATAAGAACCATGTTTGCTATCCCATAGAAGTGTGGTTAATATATGACCTAGTGACCATTTGTTTTTAATTTTTGAATTTGTTAACTAATAAAATTAATATCAATCTTATTGGAATATATAAATAACATATAACATGTATTAAGTGTTGGAATCTTTGCCTTTAGAATGTTTTCTAATACATAAGAATTAAGAAATTCCTCACAATTCTATTCCTCTCACGATTGATATAACATGTGATAAATTTATTCATAAAATAATTTATTCAATTTTTAAATATTTCGGTATAAAACCTAATACTCTTCTTCCAGTCAATTATTGTAAAATATATCAATTAAAACACGAAACCAGTATTTGTCGAAACATAAATCAAGTCATTATTTAATACACAATTACCTTCGGAGGCGTCCAATCGTTTCGCTCTTCGGCCGTGTTTTGAGTTATTGTGAACAAACATATTGTCCGAAACGGCTAATAGTGTTGACTCAACACTCACTACTGTGGCTATAATCACCTATTTTTGTTGATATTTACAAAAAGAAATGTTTTATATAAATGCATAAGAATTATACAATATAATGTGTGAAACAAGGTTTGAAATCAAAGCAATAATTCAACCTCTTTAGGGTTAATCGGGTCGACAAAACTTGCATTTTTAAAGTATTTTTGTTTTTTTATTATAAAACTTGTAATCCGTTAGTTATTTGAAATATCTGATAATAGTATTCCCATAAGAATAGCATTAGGCCATAGGCTTAACATCTTGATTATTGTAATAGTTGAATTTTATAAACCTACTTTTTATCGCTAAATTGAGGTTAAAATCATTGTATCAACTATTCTATACAAAATTCTAGAAATTTGTTCAAGGTTAATTTTTATTAGAAATAATCAATGGGTTTTAAAAAATTGTAAAATGAAAGAATATCTAGCTAAACACTAATCAATGATTAGTAATCATAAATACATTATCGGAAGCATTAAATATTATTAGGTTTTTGAATTTAGTTTTAAAAGTCAAGTATTAATCAAGAAATCTACAAAATGTCATAAAACTTTAGACTATTCATGTTATTAAGAGAATTAAATGTATTGTAATTACTATTAAAAATTATAAATATTCTAATTGGTTTGTGAATAAGCATGTCCATCTAATAAAAATATGCGATTATTAAATATATCCAGATTTAATAATTTTGTGAACATTTTGTTTGAATGAAAATGTCACCGAATTCTTGCCATCCCTAATGGACAGTGTGTTAATCCTATGGGACTAATGCTCTTTGTATGGATAATGATAATCCTAAGAGAACATCTTTGAACAACTATTTCTAAATTTAATAAACTGAGGTAAAAGTTATCGTTTTGAACGAAAACTTTACGGTATTATACATTGTATAATACATGACAAAAAAATGTCATGCATTATGCCGTTTAGCATTAGTCACGATCCCTGTGTGATACTATTGACTGCACTATTTGTTTGTATTGCTAGCATAGCCTACACTACAGGATAGGGAGTATGATATGTCTGTGACTTAATTAAAATAGTTTTCAAGTCTTAAAAGTGGTTTTCTCTATGAATACGAATTGAGACTCTTTTTAACAATAAGAGCATCAGATTATGGGTTGAGTTTCCATTCGTGAAACACAAACTCATACATACAGTACATAGCGTTTCAAAAGTCTGTTCACGAAATTTATATATATTTTTTATTCTCAAAAAAGATAAGCAGAAGAGTTCCCATAGGAGTGAATGAGAGAAAGTCGAGTCACATCTCATCTCTCAAGTCAATACAATTTCATAAATAATAATGAAGTTTTGAATTTTGTGAACCACTCATACCTGAAAGCGTCTCATGTCTCTCGGGTTTCCCGCGTTTTTCAAACAGTTTTGGTTACATTTTAGGAAGAATTTGAGAAAAAACCTGCAAATCAAGCAAAAAACACAATCTTTACAATTCAATGCGAATAATATTAACATTTCTATAAAATTCATGTTTAAATCTTATATTATATTTGAAAAGCTTGGATACATCACAGCAACTGAAAACACATCGCGTCTCTCTCTCTCTCTCTCTCTCTCTCTCATCTATGTGTGCATTCATACTGTAAGACATAAACATTATTTGTGGTGAAAATATATATGAAGTTCAAAAAAGTGGATGAGTTTATGATTGAATAGAAAGGTGTTGTGGACTGTATTGTATGGATAGTGAATACGATTATTAAATAAAAATATTTGTGTCGATCGTATATAATATAATGTTCTACCAATACATACAACCACTCAATCGACATGTGTGTGTATATAATATAAATATACAGAATATATATTGAGTATATACAGTACAGTATATATAAACTTGGTAGAATTGGTAGTGTATATACATTATTAAAAAATAAAAGCTTGAATACATGGGAAGAGGAGAGGGCGAGTTTGAGTGAGTTAGGTAAACACCATTAGATGGATCAGGTTGGATGAACACAATGCCATTGCAATTGCATTTACTCTATATATAGCAGAAGTGAATATAATATTTACTTTATTGCAAACACACGTAAAGATTGTCCTCTATTTCTAGCAATAGAGGCAGAGGTTGGGTGAGGACAAGTCATTATGTAATAAACAAATAAAAGCTTAACTCAAACTACAATTGATTAGAACTCAACCAAAAAATAATAATTACATTAGTATTTGTTTTAAACAAAATTAAGCAGAAATTCAATGTTTACGATATTTTTATTGATTAAGTAATGTCTTTGCAATCAAGCAGACAATCCAATCCAATGTGACTACTGTTTGATTTTCAAAATATATTTATTTCAATGCATTAAATATTTAAAATAACATTTTCTCTTAAAGTACATTCAATTCAAAATTGAATTTTAAATTTAAAAAAATAAAGAAATAACAAAAAAGCTTAAAATAAATGACAATATTTTGCATCAAATATTGAACTATGGTTTTGTTGTTTGAAAAATTGATCTCATTGTAAATGCAAAGAATAATAGAAATGGCAACAAATCTGTAGTACTTTATACGATATTAGGCATAGATTAAGGTTTGGTGCTTAAGTTCACTTCAATGCATATTTTAATGTTAAACAAGATATACAAACAATGCTAAATGTCAGCCTCTATTCGGGTAAAGCAAGTTAAAAATTAATGTACTTGATATATCTCATTAAAAACATTCCCATAGTTCAGCATAGCTCATAGGATAACGTTAGCCCCCATGTTAAAGGATAGTGGTCGAATTAAACAGAGATAGTATATTATGACCATATAGTGGATGAAGGGAGAGGGAGGAGAGGGATGCGTTGGTTTGATGTTATAAACTTCAATTTTGATGCAGAATTGAGGTTAAAAATATTAGCTGGTATTACAAGAGGATGAGGCAATTTTCTCGGCCAATTTGAGTCCCTCTCCCCTCAAAGCTTCTTATTTGACAAAATCACTACATATTGTTTTGATTGCCAGAAATAACACATACAGTAGTGAATGGATGTTATGAAATGATTTACTTTTCGCACTTTAACCAATGCATACACATATAATCACTATATATTTGGTTTTATCGTTTTGATTATACCAATCAATACATTTTAATATTATTCCCTATGGAAGTGGCTTTAGTTGTAAGTGTTATATCATAGTCTATATGCATATTTGTTTGTCATTCATTGTAAATAAAATCTATAGTTAACTGTAATGGCATAATAAAAGTATGTATTGTTTTGAGCATTTTGTACACCTATAACGTGTATAACGTATTGGGAAGGCATTGAAAACGACGCTGAGCTCCGAAAATGAAGATTAATGGTGACCGACATGAAAGTCAACGTCAAATGGATCGACACAACAGTGAAGAGCAGCGCCTAATAAACAGAATAATGCAATACAAGTGCCATATATTGTCTTTCCATTCGCTTTATGACCATTTCCTTTGCCAACGCATACAGAGTGTACACCAAAGCAAAGCAACTAATACTGTATATTGAGAGCAAAGCAATAATGGATAGCAATATGTTTTGAGTGTATAACAGAAATAGTGAGTATTAGCTGATCATTGTTACAACAATTGTGTTAAATTTGTCTCAAACGCCAGCACTGGGTCTTTGCAATGAAATAAAGTTTTAACACTAAATTACAATACATTAAGAAATGCGAGCGTTTATACACGTATCGAATATATCTCATGGTTTTACATATGAATAGCTTTTGAATGCCAATGTATTTAGCATAACATTCAACGTTAAGGTCTCTTCACTTTAGGCAATGTTTTCAAAAAGATATTCTTCAATGTTTTTATGTATATTCTGTGAATGTGTTTGCGTTAGAGCACAGAGTTTTGCAATTTATGTTTAATACATATGAATGAGCGCTCATTTTATTTACTCTCAGTCATTGAAACGTTTGGATTTGTGATTCGCCAGCGGCTTGTTTGCTCTCTCTCTCTCTCTCTCTCTCTCTCTCTATCTCGTTAATATGTACTTGCTAAAAGATTCTCTCATCGTCCAGTTAATGTGTACAGGAGCACAGTATTAGATTTTAGCCATATATAATTTACTTGACAAAATTCTCTCTCTCTCTCTCTCTCTCTCTAATTGCTATGAGAAACAAAATTAGCTGTCAATACAATCAAAGAATATTTAATACAATTACTATTTGGATGCAATTTCTTTCAATTTATTTCGACAATGAATGAAATCAATACAAACATTATTTATCAACGCTTTTGAATTTTTATTGCTTCAAAACTGTTTGGCAATATTGCAGTGAACGGTATTATCTCATAAATTACAAGTGCTCTCCCTTTCCCATCAATCCTCCACTTCTATCTCCTTTTAGTGCAATACTACTGCAAAAGACATTACATTTTAAGATGTTATTGAAGTATAAATAGTATCACTAAAACTGAAAGCATCTGACAATATATGCTTTGCTGAAGATTAGCGGTCAGTGTTTCGCTACTATTCCTCTCTAGCTTTTAATGTCAACTAATATACAAGTGCTGTAAAGATAATGGTTTCGATAATGACTTATATATGGGTTTTCATATCAAGCAATTTGGCCAAACGCGCACAAAAATGTTACTTGTATTTTTACGTATGTATCACAAATTATTAATTGCTATTTAAAAACTGGTGTCCGAAAAATAATTGCCAAATAAATAGTTTGGCTCATAGTGTGTGTATATAATGGTAGGGTCTTAACAGGTAATGTATACCAAACATGTCTACACCAGCCATTGAGGTAATATTTAGTAATGCATTCATCGTTTGCACTGTCGGTGCTTACAGTTGTGTTTGAATGCAAGATTGGACCGCTGGGATAGATATAGAGATGTGTGAATTTTAGATGAGTTGTCTCTTTCAACGTGTAATACTCTCTCCAAGCGCTCGCATATGTATTCATATATACAGTATATATCATATAATGTAGTAATAGAGTGCATATCTTATGTTATACTAGACACACATTATCGGAAACCATAGATCATATTCATATAACTTCACTATATTTTTATTCCTTTCTCAATGAAGTGAATCTTTTCAAATATGCTATAATATAACGATTGTCAGTAAAAATACATTTAAAATTCTCCACTCTTTGCTGTGCATCCAAATAAAAGTGGAGTATATGTGCGCTGTATATGTGTGTTGTCTATACATTATGCGGAATATACTGTATGTGCGAAGTACTATACGGTATATACAGTACTTATTCGTACCTGTAGTATATTTGTATTCATCTATTATATAAAGTGATGCTTATATACAGTATATAGAGTTGAGTGAAAATTTCATTCCCAGTGGAAGAATCAATAGCACGAGAGAGAGAGAGAGAGAGAGAGAGAGAGAGAGAGATGTGTGTCTAGTATAACATAAGATATGCACTCTATTACTACATTATATGATATATACTGTATATATGAATACATATGCGAGCGCTTGGAGAGAGAGAGAGAGAGAGAGAGAGAGAGTTTGCCGTTAAGATACTAAAGCGTTATATGCGTTATATTCATGTTAAGTGTAGTCCCACTAAACATGAATACATGCAAAAAGCTATGACAGAAGATGTTTTAATATCTAAATATATTCTCACATATTTTCCATATATTGCCTCAAAACACACATACATTTGAATGAGTTTTTGGCTTTTCATAGCGTTTCATTGAATTCGTGTCTTTATATTCATATACATATGACTGTGTGTCTGAAAATGAACAAAACAGGCAAACATAGAGGACATGCAAACTGTAGTATTAAGTCAAATAATGTTCACGACGTTCATGAAGTGCATGATATACATGATATACATGATGGTGAACCACACCCTTTCTGCTGGCTTACAATTTTGGGTGGAGGACCGTATCATCACAACAGACTCGCTTCAAAGCATGTTTCACTGCCTCACAGCACAGCACTGCCAACACTAC
The DNA here is from genome assembly GCA_905368565.1 of Medioppia subpectinata. Classification (NCBI taxonomy): domain Eukaryota; kingdom Metazoa; phylum Arthropoda; class Arachnida; order Sarcoptiformes; family Oppiidae; genus Medioppia; species Medioppia subpectinata. The sequence continues at coordinate 10,257 of CAJPIZ010002565.1, forward strand.
AGCTATTCTACACTATTCTATGCTATCCTATGGTATGGCATACGCTATATGTGCTAATCATTGATTCCAATCTCATTAAATGGTAATTATTCGCCTCTAAAAGACCAAACACACGCTCTCTCTCTCTCTCTCTCTCTCTCTCTCTCGCTCTCCTTTCTCTCAATTTAGAGGCACTTCAACAGTATATATGAAAATAGATAGACAGCAATGAAGAGCACAGTATGTGTCAGAGACTCAACAAAAATTCGCGTAAAAATTCTGGTGAAAATTGATGAGCATTTTTTTTTGGTGGAGAATATATGTATTTTATAGTATAAGTGTTTAACGATTATATGGACTGAGGGGTGGATTCATTTGCATGCAGAGCACAGGTGTCACGTTTTGGATGTTATGCGACACTAAAAATACTTTTCAAATGTTTAATTAGAAATACTATATAAGAATTGTTTCCATTTCTGACTATCATTTTTCTCTTTTATAATTCCCATAACAATCATTATTAATGCATATTCTGATAGAATTAACTCACGAAACGAATATACAAAAAATAATAATAATATTTACAACTTTTGTTTCCCTATCACTAAAAAAACGTATCGCAGAAACAAAAACAATGAAATGAAATATTCATGTTTTGCAAATGGTATTAATATTTCAAGTTTAGTACATAACTGTATATAACTTATACAATATAAGTGATGCAAAAGTGAAGCATCAAAATTAAAAGTGCAGTCAATTCTGGGCTTATATTGAAAACAGTTGTTAACATTTCCGATGCACACAAACGGTTCACACTTTGATTTCCTATATTTATTATATGCCAATGAAGAGGAAACGTCGACCGGACGGACACATTGTCTGCTCAATCAAAACGATGTAATATTATTCTGCGAATGACTCAAAAGCTCTCAGTTTTCATTTAATACTCTAATAGAAGACAAAAAAGTAATGCTTTCGCAGCAGTAAAAGCATTATTGAAACACTAATACAGAACTACCAGACGTTTCCCTCAGTTTGTGTTATTAGGATTGAAAGTAATAACACCTCAAATCTGACGAGCAGTTTGAATGACTGGTGACTGTTTTTAACCCAAAAATGATAATAATATGTGCGCTCGTGTTAACTAATAAATGCAAAAAAGACTGTTTTTAAGGCTATAATATTTAATACGAGGCATAAGTGTATTAACTCTGGTACTAATACATCGCCCGAAGATATACGTCGATATATAACACACAAACGAGGGTTTGGTTTACTTTATATATCATATATTCTGTACAGAATTGTATGCCTTATTTTGGCCAATACTCACAATATAAAGTACACACGACTTCAATTCATTGTCTATACTATCGAAATGCATCTCAAACTCTCTCTCTCTCTCTCTCTCTCTCTCTCCATCTCCTACTCCCTGAGTCATTCATTTGATGTGTTTCCTCTCCTTCTCTCTCATCGTAATCTCATGGGAAGGTCGGGCACATAGAGTACAGAATAGACGAATAAAATCTGATTCACTTTTGGCTAAATAATGCAATGTCTGTGCCTTTACCTCAAATATGGCTCAAATAATTCTCTCGAATAACTTTTCCCTCAATTTCTGTGCATTTCGTTTAATTCAAGTAAATAAACAAAAACTGTTTTCGGGATTTATATCTCCTCTCACTCTTCACAGACATAGCATTTAGTCAATTAAATAATATAACAATGAATTGAATTCAATCTAAATATTCCAACAGAAATATTCTCTACTCTATAGACAAATGCAATATAATATTGAATATGTGTTTAAATGTGAAACAAAAGTAGATTTTGAATACGAGGCAAAAGTTTGCGAATCATTGTTACATTCACTCGACTCTATGCTGTAGTAAATTGATTGACAGTTTGGATGTCAGACACTATTACAGAGAATTAAGCAGAATTAAGGCACGTATGGGCGCAGGCATTGAGTTAGAGTACAGCCATAGCACAGATATATACAGTACTGTCATGTGTTTCAAATAGATTCTGTGAGAACGAGATTCTAGCTTTACTTTTCATGTCTGTGTGTTTGACACATAACACATAATAACTCGATTTTGTACACTATAAGAGTGGGAGAGAGAGAGAGTATGTGAGTGTGTGTGAGAGAGAGGTATATATGTTATATGAGAGCACTGGTATGTGTGTTGACTAATTTAAGGAGATGGAGAGAGAGAGAGAGAGAGAGAGAGAGATGTGGCAGTGTTTGTGCACTCTCTTTCACTTCAAAATCTCAAACATCAAAACTCTAAAAACATATACAGAAATGAAAGCAAAAGAAAAATATTCAGGCAAAATGTAAATGAATTAATGAATGAATTGATATAAAGTTGTATAAGTTTTTCAACGCATATATGAGTGGAAAATATATCTTTATAAAAGGTATATCTGTTTGTATGATGTGTGCATATGAATGGCTGACGGCATGAATATTCTTGCGCTCTATTTACTAATGGTCTCCCGGGATGGGAAAGTTGTCGCGAGACATATCTCAGTTGATTATAATTCGTTAATTATGTACAGGTGCTGACGTGTGAGAAGCGTGTGCCTCACTAACGAACATATAATACTATACAACTATAGAGTATACCGTATATATGCCTGTAGTTTGCCTCATAGACATAGACATACATACATACATGAGCTCTTGTATGCATCCAAATACTACATGCAATCCTCCCGAGAAATGGCTCCGCAGAGAATTCAACGTTAGATCGTTGAGCGCAACAAAATGCCGCTCACAAGTCAGATACACGTTAAATTAGTCAACACACATACCAGTGCTCTCATATAACATATATACCTCTCTCACACACTCACTCACATACTCTCTCTCTCTCTCTCTCTCTCCCTCCCCAACCCATACCTGACTATTGCACGCATTTAGCAAAGAATCGCAAATAAAACACAACAATCGAGAGTACATTTAATGCCTAAACAACTTTAAAAATGCCAAATAATTCTGGAATTCTGTTATTTTTATTTGTGTTTAACTCTTCACTAGTGTATTGAGTCTTTTGTTGATGTTTTCGACCTCATAATGAATCTCCAGCCTCTCCTTATGTATACTATGT
>CAJPIZ010002566.1:0-13349 GCA_905368565.1 Medioppia subpectinata
CTAGTTAATTTTTTAATTTAAATTAATTTTTTCGAAAAAATGTCTTTCGAAAAATTAGTTTCGAAAAAATGTCTTTCGAAAAAACGTCTTTCGAAAAAATGTCTTTCGAAAAAATGTCATAGAATCATAGCAACACATCCATAGCTGGTGTGCAACAAAAGTAACAAAACCCTATAATAAATGACAAATTCTTATTACACTTTTCGACCACAACTGTCCACTTCTGGTGCCGTGCGATGGCTTTTAGGACAACTATATTACGTCCGAAACGGGTGGCAACGGTCAGAGAGTCGTTGATTTGCCTGAATATATACCTCATGTAACCAACGGTCAAAACCTGCAGCGCAAATGCATAGGCAAAGCCCATGTATGTGGCGTTTATAATCCATACGGCGAGCGTTATGTTAGATAGGGTTAGAAAAATTAGCGAGTGGTCCGCCACACCGTAGCGACCCTGGTAGCACATGATCGACGTGATCGCGTGGGCAGTTATTGAAGGTGTAACACAGCATATCACACTAGGTGTGATGATTTTGATGTAAAATTTTACTTTCAAACAGTACCTGGTGTAAAATTTTAAACATAAACTAGTTTGTTGCTTTTTGCCACTTACTTTTAACATGTTCATTAGTTTAATGCATTCAAGTTTGCCGCTCAACTCGTGTACAGTAATCGATGTTTGACACCCGTATATTGTGCAACTAAAAATTGCAAACATGGTATAAATAGCTCTCCCGGAGCCCCACGAGTAAAACGAGTCGCCCATTAATGACCACATCCAGGGCTCGTTAACAAAGGCAAGTGCTGTGTATTTTAAGATCATAGACAAGTTCAATAGGTTGAGTGCCATTTGTTTGTATAGTCTAGCTTTTGGTACTTGGTGATTCTCGTACTGGGCAAATGTTGGTGAAATTAGTACATTAAATCTGGCCAAAATTTTCTCAAGTGAATTAATTGCGCTCAGCTCATAAATAGCATAGGTGAAATAATTTATTATTTGCAGCTTTCTAGTTTCTAGTTTGCCAACGACTGATGGTATTTGTGAATTTACTATGTCATATAAATTCACCATTGTAAATATTTTTAGTTATTAATTTTAATTATTGTATTAATTTTGCAATAAAAATTTTTAAAAATTAATTTTTACAAGTAAACAAATTATAAAATGTTTTACTTTGTTAAAGTGTGAAATTATTTACAATATATTCCAAAATAAAGTTACTTATATAATAAGCATTTTTAGTACAAAGTTGATTTACTTTACTTAAAAGTGGTTTTTTAAATATTAGAAATAATATTAGATTACATACGGAAAAAACAAGTCATTATAGCATAATAATATTTTTTAGTAAGCTTACAATTTTAGCTAAGTTTCGTGAATAAAATAATTATGTAAAGATATTCATGATATATGGTTATTATACAACACATTTTTCCTAAAGCACTTTCTTAAAATTCACTTAGATAATTAATCTTGCAGAATATTATTGTATTGTTTGTTATCTGCTTTACAGGCAACTGCAATTTTAATATTGATTTATACTGTATTAATAATAGGTAACTTATACATTATACTGCATACTGTAGTATACATTACATTAATATAAATTTTAAGAGTTAAAAAATTGTTAATAAAACAGTTAATTATTTACATTAATCAAAAATTTAGAAATTATTGGCAAATGATTTCATTAAAACATAATTAGTTACAAAAAAGTTACGTATTTATAGAAAGAATAATGAGTGCAGACAAATAGATTGAAACAATAAAACCCTATGGGTTTACCATAAAGTTTTTCAATAAAGTCGGCAATTTTGCACCTGGTTGTATTTGACATTTTATGTCCACTGATCAGATACCTGTGCATTAAGCCAGTGGGCCGGTGAACAGTCGTGGTAAATGATGTACACATAAAGTTAATGCCTATTTGGGCAAAAAATATGCCAACACCTGCCGTGATATATACGGCCCTAATCAAGGGGTGTATACCCGGTCTAAACGACAAGTGCAGCAATACATCCATAGCCGGTGTGCAACAGAAATAACAAAATCCTACAATCAATGATAGGTTAAGGTTACACTTTTCCACCACTACAGTCCACTTCTGGTGTCGAGCAATCGCTTCCCTCACTAGTAAAGCGTTGCCATAACGGGTGCCGATGGCCAGGGAGTCGTTGATTTGCCTGAATATATACTTCATGTAACCAATGATCAACACGTGTAGGACAAACGCGTAACCAAAACCCATGTACGTTGCGTTTGTCATCCATAGGGTCAACGATAAGTTAGCTAACACTAGCGAAAACAGCGAATGGTCAGTCACGCCGTACCAACCCTTATAGCACATGATCGATGTGATCACGTGAGCCGCTATGGAAGGTACGACACCGCACACGACTCCCGGTGTGATGAGTTTGGTGTAAAATTTTACTTTCAAACAGTACTTGGTAAAATATTTCACATTTAACGTATCTTGTTGATTTCTGTTATCAACTTTCACCCCGCTTATCAGTGGTATGCACTCGAGTTTACCATCCAATTCGTGCATGGTGATTGATGTGCGGCACCCGTATACTGTGCAACAAAAACAAGCCATCATAGCATACATGGCCCGTCCTGAGCCCCACGAGTAAAACGAATCGCCCATTATTGACCACATCCAGGGCTCGTTAACAATGGCCAGCGCTGTGTACCTGATTATCATAAACAAGTCCAATAGATTGAGTGCCATTTGCTTGTAAAGTCTGTGTTTTGGTACTTGGTGATTGACGTAGTGAGCGAATGTTGGTGATATTAGCACGTTGTATTTGCCGAGACTGTGCTCCAGTGATTTGATCGCGCTCATTTCATAAATACCGTTAGTTATGTAACTATTTATTTGCCGTTTTCTGGCCTCCAGTATGTTAACCAGCGAGGACATTTTTGATTTAATTTTGTTTACTATGTTTACTTTACTGATAAGTTTTATCATTTGAATCATTATTAATTCATTTATTTTGAATTATAATTATGACTTTCGCAACAATAACAGTAAAATAAATTAATACAGGTGAACAAATTATTAACTATATAAATCTTAACGTGAGTTTTATTAATTATGAGTTTAATGTGATTTTTAATTATGAGGTACTTTTGAATTAATAACTTGTTATGGTATAGCATAATATTTTGAAAAAATTAATTCACAATCTGAAAACGAAAACAATAAAAAAAATCAATAAGATCTAATTTAATAAATCACGAAAATATTTACTATTTAATTAATTATACGTTTATTTGAAAATGCCTTACGTGTAGAAACTAATTATTTGCATGATAAATATTTATTTTAAAAAATACAAAGTTTGAACCAGAGTACTTTTGGTTAGATTTACTTACAGTGTATGGAATACCCGGTGCCGTACACTTTTTTTTAGCTTTTTTAAATTTATTTTTAACTATTTTTTGTTTTAATTATTTTATAGCATTAGCCAATTATAGTTATTTTATTTGTGAACTTAATTATTATGAGTTTTAGCTATTGTTAAGAACAATATTTGGTTTTGTTAGATATTTATTTATAATTAATAATTACTTAATTAATTAATAATTACTTAATTATTAATTATGAATAATGAGAGTTTTAATTTAAAATAGATTTTTATTTCAATGTCTGATTAATTTTATTAAAATATTACATATTTAATAAAATAAAGTACATACATTCAAAGTTTAAATACATGGTTAAATGTAAATTAAACATTATAATTAACACAATAAATTAAATAGCAACTGATTAAATAATTAAATAACATAAATAATACCATAATCACTTTATAATAAGTAGAAATAACAAAAACATACTTGTTTAATTTATATTACTTTTTGAAAATAAACAAAAATAAAAATATAATTAATTATATTTAAACAACATTTAATTATGGACTTAGGCAATACTTACACCGTGATAAGTTTGGCGCTTAGCTTCAACTTCTTAATCATAGCCAGTATTTCACCTTTTTGTTCGTCAAACCGATTCGTATCAGACCTGACAATAGTCTCGGAAATTTTCAATTGGTCTAAAATGCGTGACTTTTTCGTATGAAACACATTGTGTAGATCTAAACGGTCGCGAATGCCGGCAGCGAATCGGGTGAACTCATCGATCACAGCTGTGCTAATAAAATTACCATCATGGTCATTGGCAACAACGTTAGCAGCTTGATGGTGTTTAGCCTGGGCGACCACTTTGTGCGAATGGACAGTCACAACGCTAGTATGGGCTAATTTTGCGGCCACACTAGCTATTGGTTGCATCTCATTCATTGGCTGATCTAGATCGGTAACGTGTGTATTAACTGCGCCCACGTAATTGACCGTGTCGGGTTGAAGTGTATTTAAAACCTGTTCAATTGTGGTCGGATTAACAGTGTCCAATTTTTGTTTTGATTCACCTTTCCTACAAACACTCGAGCACTTTCGCTTTAAACGACACGCCGTCTTACTAGTGTCCGACAATGTCAGTCCCGGTCCCTCTCCGGTATTACCCCGGTGTTCATTGTCGCTTATATCTGTGTCAGTTAGTGTTTGTGGGCCGCCATTGAATACGTGTTTGTATTTTACGGCCGATTCTGTAATTATTTCGTCCAATTGTGACATAAACTTTTGCTTTTGACTTTCGTTGACTAAATCGGCCGAGAGTTCATTGAATATGGCTATAATTTCGTTGTCAACTTGGTTAAATATACGATAAAAAGTATTTATATCAGGTTGGTTTAACTGCCAATCAGTCGCGATGGCCATGCTCATTTTTGTATGAAACTCTTCTACACACTTGTCAATTAATTTTGTATAACTATCGGTATTTTCCGTTAACAACTGTTTCACCTTATTGTCCATTAATGCGATCAAGTTTGATTTAAAATTATCGATCAATTGAGCCGGGTCTTTGTCGTACAGCTCATTATAGTATTGCTTTAGAATTTTATCTCGAACCTTTCTACATTTTTTGTAATAATCACGTGCGACAAATTTATCGGAATCCATCATGGTCAAAATTTGCTCTGTATACGAATCGGCTAGTTTATTTATAAATGTGTCTAGGTAATCGGCGCTGACCACGATCGGTTCCCGGGCGATAATCTCCTTGCACTCGTTAATTGGTGTAATTTCCATCGAATCACTAACATTAGGGACATTTGCTTTTATGTATTTTACGCTCGTATAATAATTGCACACATAATCAGTTATTTCATCATCGTCATTTATTACCAGATTGTTATTCAGAGGCCAATTTATTAAATCGTCGGTTTCTCGAAGTTTAGCCACTAGGGCCTTTTGCTCGCCCAACTGTTCCTGCGTCAAATTATAATGCACCTCGGTCATAATCTCATTGGGTACGTTCGATATGTACTTGGGCGCAATTTTACCATGTATGGTAAACTCGTAATTGGTAGCAAAGTAGGTATCGCTGCACATGGTAATGAACAGATAGAGGTCTTCGCCGAGGTTAACATGTTTATTTAATTCGTGAATAATATACTGTTTAATCACAGTCTCGGGGCCGTCCATAATAAAAATAAATATTGGTAATTTGCACGTGCTAGGCAGTTTAAATTTCTGGTAACAGCACGTGCCGGGTGTTTCATTTGCCCGGACCAAAGTGTCCATGTATTTAATGTTGTCATTAAACACAATACAACACATAATGTCCCGCAAATACACACCACTGATGGGAATGGGCTTACGATGGGTCTCGTAGTGGTCGCTGTAAAACACGGCACCCCTCGTTATAATGGCCGACATCACGCAATTGAAAGTGATCCTGGTGCAATACTTTTTGGGCAGTTTTTCGAAATTAATTTTCGACGCTATTTGATAGTCACCTGGATAGAAATTATAAATTATAATTATTATTCTATTAATTCATATAATTAAATGTAAAACATACCAATGACTAAACCATCAAACACCTTGCTATATTTAACGTATTTAAACAAACTGGCCAACCAAGTTGGCAATTTTTTGTTAACAAAATTGTACATTTCGTTTGGTGTTTGGCCGGTAATGGGCACACATTTATACGCTTTATAGCGCATACCATCGTCGATATACTCGACCAGAGCTAACTCACATATATTACGTGCGAATATAACTATAAGCACTTCACGATAGGCGAGATTTCGGTCGTAATTACTAGTATTGAAACCAAAATCAATAGCCGCCGCAGACATCTCGGTAATAAAATGTGCATGCTCAATGCCGGCTATAGTGGCCGAGTCCCTGACCGCGTTCAGTTGCCTAATTGTATACCCGGTGGGCACAACAAACAGGGTGTTTAACATGGGCGAATCAAATTGCCTCTCGGCCGCCGTTTTCATCTCGATCGTTTGCAGCGCCAACAGTGACTCAACGTTCAACTCTAGGCTAGTGTTCGCTTCGTCGCCATATATTAGTCGGATTTTGAGGTGATTTTTATCCACAAACCGGAACTCGTAGTTATACAGCTCGTCGTCGCTCACATCCCTACCCATTATGTCAATGATGTGCGATTTGGCGCCATTAAGGTAGCGCTCGGCCTCCGCGCCATACAGTATACGTTTGCCGTCAAAGGCCAGGCTATTGGTGGCCAATCGGCCCGTGTTGTGCGCGTCCAACACGTTCAATATGGCGCCCGCCGGTCGGTCATAGTAGGCGCCGGTAGGGGTGTCCGCGAACGACACGATTAGCGAGTTGGATTTGTTTCGTTTACGCTCGTTGAGGGCCCAGTATTTTTCTTTCGCTTCATCTACGTTGAGCTCGATGTTGACCCTATTCAGGCCCAATATTTCCCACAAATACTTGTCGGTGAAACGAGTCTTCTGGTCGAATACGATCGACTCGAGTCGGGGCCACAATTGGCTGACCAGATCGGTGTGAACTTGGTTAAAATTGCAACGATCTAGGTAGGGTGTTTGCGATAATCTAGCCGCAAATTGTTGACAGTACTGTTCGTGCAGTTTGTATAGCATTTCGGTCATTAGATTGTTAATAAGTTCGTGTATTTGCTGGTTTAGCGCCAATTGAGCATGGTACACTGGCTCCATGCTTAGCTCAAGCTGTTGTTTGCATTCCCTGATTACGGATTGTTTGATTTGTTTGGTCGATAATTTGTATGCCATTTTAACCCAGATGTTATCGAGTAGAGCGTTGTGCTGTTCCCGGAATGTTTCGTCGGAAAATGTACCGCTTTTGAGTAAATTACTCATTTGTTTTTCGTACACTTGTTTACCCATTTGTATGTAGTTTTGTACGTATTTAGCGTTTTTGGTGTTTATTTCAGCAATTTTTTGCTTATATTCGTCGACCGCTGTTGCGGTCAATTCGCCGAATTTTTCGCACAAATAGTAATCCTCTTGAAATAAGTCGATAACTGTTTGTCGTTTAAGTAAATACTCTGCCAATTGGTTACCATCGATACAATACTGATCGCTAGCGCACAGGTATTCGCATTTAGCGGTGAACCGGCCGTAAATGTCGTTGAAATACGTGTACAACTCTTTCTGTTCGGTCATAAACTGTCGCAAAATTTGTCCGTAAAATTGTCGCAAACTTTTCAAACTCTCCGATCGGTTGTCAAACATTTGCATAATTTCTTCAAAAATATCGTAATAAAATTGGCCAAAAATTTCTACCTTTATATTTACCAAAAAATTGTCATCCAATTTCCTGTGCAATAAATGCGTAAACTTTTCGCTCAACTCGTCTACCAATTGGTCTCCGTTGGCAACCCTAGCCTTACACAGTGTTTCAAACGTGACATTTTGCTCGCACACCGACATTTCCAACCTATGCCTATACTTGTCCACCAGGTCTGCGGGCTTACTATCGGCGAACTCACCGCTAAACTCATCCATGCATTTAGTTTGCGCCCCAATACGAGCCTCTTGTAAGGCGTGGATTATATCCGTGGTTTCCCGGTCTACACACTCCTGGACTTCGGTCGCGTAGTTGTCTATTAAGATTGCCGTATATTTTGTCAACTGATCGTCGGTGACATACACGGTGTCGTCAGTTTCACCATCACTAATTGTTTCAGCGCAACATTTATTATCATCATCATTGTTGTTGTTGTTGTCATTATTATCACTGACTTTATGCGTGTCTGTTAGCATTGGATCAGTTATATCTGACAATGATTTATGTTGGTCATTATCATTATCTATTGATTTCCATGGTAATGGTATACATTTGAACACAGGTACACAAGTTTCAGAGAAATAAGCTTGCTCGTCGGCGATTGTATTTTGACCGAGATTTATATTGGTTGTTTGTACATTATCCGGATGAATGCAGTTATCAAATTTATCAGCCATATTACAATTTATATTATTTTATTGCAATAATTTTTTATAACTATTAAAAGATGCTTTAATTAATTTATTTTATTACTTAACTATATGGTTAATTCATATTATATTAATTGTTTAGCTCACAGTTAATTATTTAGAATAAAACAGTTAAGGTAAAATAATTAACACACATAAACCATATAATAAATTATTAAAATAATATTATTTTAAAATATTAATATTAAAGACAAACATTTCACTCTTTGGCAATGATAACGCATAAACTATATTATAAATTTCAAGTGTTTTATTAAGATATGTGGAGTATATAATGCTAAACAACCTTATCGTTTAATTGTAAAGCATTCAATCGCATTGGGTTTGAAGCAACCAGGATCTTTTAAAGGTTATTAGTACTTAATCATGAATGTGCAAAAATAATTATTCTCTTTGCAATTTATGATCATGTAGAGTTTGGATATTGGCATGTCAAGGTAAGTTAGAAAAATAAATTTTTACTTTATTAAACAATTTATTTGTGGCTTAAAAACTGACGTTGGTGTTGTATCTTAAATATTTTAATACTGATATAGATTGTTTACGATATGATATCATAACCGATTTATTTTAGTTATATTTACTGTACATTTATATAACGCAATAAATTCTATGACGATTGAAATACCAATTAATACAGTATAACGTTTATATTGATAATATCGTAGAAACTGATGTATGAATAACATGGATAACTGGTTAACTTAATATAAAATTATTTTATTTATTACCTAGAGATAGATAATATAGCATTTATTTTATTTATTTTTTATATTATTAAATTTTATTTTACGTTAGTGTATAATAGTGCTTTTAATAATACAGTACTAAATATTACAGTTAGAATAAAACAAACTATTTATAAAAATATTTTTAATTATTAATTTTGACAGTGCTAAATACAGTAATAAATGTATAAAATTATTTAATTATTATAATTTTAATAAACCACATTATAATTAATATAAAATTTACAGTAAACTTAAATAATGCTCAAATAAGGCAACTGGCAATCCGGAGCTTCTGATCATCCTATCGGCTATTATGTTAAAATATTAATCTGAAAAACGTATACATTATATGAATTAAAACTCATATATCAATTCAAAAGAAATAAATTAAATATATAATTATAAATAATAATTAAAATAATGAATAGAATAATTACTGTTAATAATATATGATATACATGATATACTGTAGAGTGCCAGGCACAACTTATTGAATAGATAACATTGTATATTTTAAAAGAATATAAATACTTAATATGTATAACGATACATAATGTAGCATTTATTAATTTTAGAAAAGTGCAAAACACTAAATGTTATTTTTTCTTAAAATAATATAAATTAAAAAATAATTGTATTTAAAACGCTAATAATTACTAATAACTGAAATAATGTTATATACATGTAAATGTGTAAATGCGGTGATAAATATGATCACTAAATATATCGAGAATGTAATATCCAAACCATTAATTAAATACACATTTCTATTGCTATTCACGTATCAAATATGCGATGAAACCGTCAATTATTTACGGTATAAAGTATTTAATGATTTAGTATTTGACAAAAACGTTGGACAATCGCTATTCAGGCCATCGATCACAATATGTTTAAACCTCAAACATTTTGACGGGCAAAACACAACGTGGTTATCAGTGTGGAGTGAGGCCAACATACAATGCATACTACGTAAGGCCAATACTAAACTACTAGAGTGTCACAAAGTGTTCCCGCGCCAAATCAGATACCAACCCGAAAGCCGGGTATGCATTACCGACGCGTACGGCCGGGCGAACGAGTCGTCCATTGCCAATGTGGTGGGTTTGAACGTGGCGGTAGGCATGGTAGACCGGGCTCAAATATCGTTTACGCCTTATAACGAGCTGTCTCATTTTAACAAACTGACCACTATCACAATGGACCAAAACCTTTATGACGTGAGTTTTAATGTCATACAACAGACATCGCTGCCCTGGCCTTACAGTACGGATTGTGTGGACTACGGGTCGGCTGTGATAGGCGCGGAAGGGCCCGCATCCCGGACCAGATGTATGGTCGATGCGATGGCACGGCTCGAGCGCTACAAATGCCAACACAATCACTACTGGAGTCAACACATGTTTACTAATACGAGTCCTGCAAACCTGAACGGCAGTCGTGGCACCGATTGTTTCGTTAGACCAGACTATCGGCGCCTAAATAGGGAGTGTCGGATAGATTGTCACACTTGGATTGTGGACAAGGATGATACCGCAACCACGTTTAAAACAATTAATTATATGTACATCACTAGTTTATATAACATTAAATTGAGTATGAATTGGAAACTATGTCCCAAAATGGACACAATTGCGTACCTGTCCTCAATCGGGGGTCTAATGGGAATGTATACCGGTTTGAGTGTCTACTCAGCCATCGGTCTAGTGTTTGCCCAATGCGTGTATATCTGGCGTCGAGGGGTACTTAAAGCCCGGTTTAAACGCAACGCAACGACCAAACGGTGCATAAAATACGTGAAATCAGTGGCACTCGTCGTGTGCATCGGTTTAATGACTGTACAGCTCAAAGACCTGTACGATAGCTATCGGGACGATAACGTTAAGTTCAGCATAACGTTGAGCGCAAACATACGGGTGCCTACGTTTATAGTGTCGGTCATACCCCGCCAATCGGACTTCCGGGCTAAACCACCGGCGTTTGTCCGCGTGTTGGCCGCCAACCGATTGGACGACTTCCGGCACCACATTTACGACTATAATAACTCGTTGATTGAATGCTACGTTGAGCTCAACGCCGGGCAGAGGGTTGACTGTCCGCCGGCGAACAGGCGTTTTTATTTCGTACCCAAATCGGTCGTACGTATTACTAACTTATTTTTTGAGCGCATATTACCGGCATTCATGGCTAACAACATTGATTCCGACCGCACCGGGTCTTACCCGCGCCGAGTGGTCATCAAGTTTTGTAACAATAGGGTGTGGTTTATGGACTTACATCTAATGACAAATCACGCGCTACACCGTATGCTCCTGGATGTGGGCGCCGACACACACATTACGTACACAACGCAAACTCATCGACGACTGGCCCGTAAGGGGTTTAACTGCATAGACAACAGTCGGGGCGTACCGGTAGTCGGGAGGTCAGACCCACGGCCCAAATCATGTCTGACTCGAGCCCTGTTTGCTATCGACAAATGCTATCCTATTTTATACAATTATTATGTTAGTATAGATGAGGAGTTGGAAAGTGGTCATGATCGGTTTTGCAATTACACCATGGCCAATGCTAATAAGACAAAGCTCTACAATGTAGCCAACGCCCGTTGCCTAGCATCAGCTCCGGCCGAATCGTGTCTGTATACACCAATACAGGCCACATCGTTTACCGTGAGATCTAACCTGTCGTACACCATGATCAATTTGATACCCAATAATTATATTGAGCCCCAAATTACCGAGGAGTTAGCTATGGATGTATACGAAATTATATATAACATCGGAGGCACAATAGGCATGTGGGTCGGTGTATCTATGATCTCGTTCGGTGACATTCCCACAGCCTTTTACTTACTGTTGAAATTTATTTCAAATTATATTTGTAAGTATATATACAAGGATTCACACATTTAATCAATCAAGCCATATTTATTTATTATATTTCAAGAAGCACAGGAGTGCTAAGTATCACAAAATTACTACTATTACAATTATAATATTATTATATTTTTACATTTTAATCATGTAAAATTATATAGACAATAATTATGATAATTATATTACAACAATAGTATAATTAAAGTCTGTAAATAATTTATTATTATATTGTTAATTTATTGTTAATTTATAATTAATATTTAATATACAAATTCATTTGTCATTCAATAATGTTACAACATATCGTAATGATTACAAATATTCTTGCTAACTTCTATTTAATTATTATATCAATTGTTTAATTTTCAAAGAAAGAATTTTATTTATTAATTAATGTTAGTTTTTATCTATGTTTAAAAATTATTTTACAAAACTTATAAATATTATCTATTCTAATGTAATTTTACAATAATATTATATGTCTATTATACAATGTCAGATGTATAATAGTAACCATTAATTGATTAATACACAAATGTTGTAACAACATAATTAGTTCGTAAAAATAAACAAATTATTAATAATTATATCATATTCACATCTTATAAACGTGTTGTGCCAGACACATTTATTATAATAATATATTTCATAAAATATTATACTGAATTTGACATTTATAAATTGCTGTTAACAATATCTCTAAAATAATTTATATTGCATTTTAATTAAAAATATTTGTAAATACTAATGTATAACTAATGTTTTATTGATTTCTTTAACAAAACATGTAAAGTCTGTTTGAGAAATATGTTTTAGATTAATCTAAAGATTTACCTTAAGTTAATGTTATAGAAAGCTTAGTAATTAAATATATAGTAATTTAATTAATAATTTTTTTTAACCATTTTGCAATAATATCCAGTACATTATTTTTAAAGTTATGTTATTGACTATTTTATATTTTTAAAATATAATTTGAAACCCATTTTAGCAATAAGTAAATAGCTGTGGGAATATCACTGAACGAGATCATAGACACGCCGACCCACATGCCTATTGTGCCCCCGATGTTATATATTATATCGTGTATATCAATAGAAAACTGCTCAATAATCTCAGGCTCAATATAATTATTGGGTATTAAATTGATCATGGTGTACGACAGATTAGATCCAACGGTATACGATGTGGCCTGAAGTGGGGTATAAAGACACGACTCGGGCGGAATAGAGGCCACGCACCTGGCGTTAGCTCTCTTGTACAAACTCGTTTCATTAGCACTGAACCTGGTGTTATTACAAAATTGAACATGACCGCTTTCCAACTCGCGATCAATGCGCAAAAAATAATCAAAGCAAATGGGATAGCAATT
>CAJPIZ010002568.1:0-13347 GCA_905368565.1 Medioppia subpectinata
TATAATCAATTCATTTGTAACACTTAAACAGTAAATTTTATATTTCAATAAAATACTTTGTGATCACAATTCATTAAGTGACAATTATTTAAATATACATTAGGGTGGCCGTTGGCCACCCTACAATATAACAAATTATAATGTAAAGTAATAGTTGTAAAATAATTTCATCATTCTATTATAAAATAAATTATATTGATTATTAATAATAATTTATATGTTTTAATACAACTTATACAGAATGTGCGTATTAAACATGTTATCTTTAGTATAAAACAAGCCATTAATTTTAAATATACAGTATAGCACTACATTACGGATCGTAATTTATTATTTGTTGAAATAATTAAAACACTATTTTGTCAAAATTAAAATTCACTAAAAAATAGTCAGTCAATGTGTTTGCAGTTTTACATTTCGTTGATAAGTCAAATATCATTCTACCTCTATATCGCCGATCTAAATAGTAGTACAGTAGTAATAAATGTATGAAACTAAAAGTCATTGGCACTGGAATTAACGGACACCTTGTAGTTTGGATGGTAAGGAGTGGGGGCCAATATGATTACAATATCTCCCTAATGATTAAACTAGGGCGTAATTATAACAAATATAAATCTAATTATTAATTGCCCACACATTGTTTGATTACAATAATAAACATATAAAAACCTTACTCTAAATCACTAAATAAACAATTAAAATAACATAGATTAAAACTATGTTTTAAAATATTCAAGTATAACTAACCAAACCGAGCTCGGGCAATTGACGCGGCATATCGTGGATCACTTTAACTTTGGCCTATATTCAAGTGAGACCAATGCATGTGCCGGTTAGCACAATGTTGCCACATGTCTCGTCAACACCACCCCTTCTACGTAACTCTATATGACTTTTGTTGGCAAACATACCCTCCCTGTATGTGGTGTCATAGAAGGGTAGGGCAGCGCACACTTTGACGCAGTACTCATCGAACAACTGTACCGATGTTTTCGCTATTTTTCTCAGACAGTGTTTACATCACATATATATGCACTTATTTCATGCTTTAAATTGTCATTAAAAATACGATATATTTGTGTCGTGAATATGAATTTTATGGTCTGTTTGGACACTCATTTATATCTGAATCGGTCATCGAGTGAGAGATAAGGCAATAACTGTTGACACAAATCGAGTGCCGGTCTGTGAGAAAGTTGAAGGAAACGTGTGTTCCGTCGACAGAGATGTGCGGCGTTTGCGTCGATGAGAGACTGACTCTACAGCGACGGTACGGTCGGCCAAATGTCAATCCCCGTGATTTGTGTCAATACTGTCCGGACTCACAGAATAGTATAAGAGAGGCGTTTGAAACTAAAGAGCAGTCATTTTGTATAAGTTGTCGATTCAAAGCATTTGTCATTAATTTGTGTTTTTGTGTCGTTTTCTTTACAGTGTTGTCAACACAATCTAAACGTAAGTCTCGTTTCATTAACCAATTATTTAATTATTGAATATATTACAAATGGCTGCAAGTGTTTGGCATTCTTGTATTTATCAGTGTTTTCTTTAACAATACTATAAGATCTTGGTGTTGGACGAGGCGATCGCTGGTACGACTTGTTTTGTCACTAAATTAATGTTTAAATTAATTGTTTGTTTCAGCGGTTGATATGGAAACGGATGACTTAATCTAAGAGACGATTAGAAACGAGTTTTGTTTGTCAGCTGTTGTTACGATCGCTCATCGATTGAATACAATCATAGATTACGACAAAGTTTTTGGCAATATATTGGCTATTAATTAGCGGTTCATTGAGTTGTTTAACATTCCTGTCATTGAATAGTAATTTACAGTATTTTATGAGATTTAAAGGGAATGGTAGCCGAGTTTGATTCACCCCATCATCTCTTGCAAAACACTAACTCTATCTTCTATTCAATGGCCAAAGAAGCAAATCTGGTCTAAATTTACCATGGCACAAGTTGCCCAGTGGTATAGTGTAGGGTTGTGTAATTATGCACTTGCCAAGTAACTAAACCATACTTGTTAATAAAATAATGAAAAATCATTTAACAATTTATATATAAAATTTATATGACTTTTAAATTACAAATGTACTAGGTTAATAGTTGTATTTTTGTACGTTTTGATTTTGGGTTTATTTAATTTCTACCATATCGTTTATTTTTTGTTTTAATAACTAGTTTAAAACTGTAAATTAATATTTGAATAAAACCTGTTGACACATAAAATGTAAATTTTATTATTAATGGTCAACTCATTTCCACTTTAATGTTTAGGATTATATTTAATCATCAATAACCATGATACTATAGATTATTAGGAAAAAACTCGTGATTATTTTTCAAATTTATTGATTATAAATAATAACAATTAAAAACAATTTAATTGTATGTAAAATTTATTGCATTACAAAAACTAATAAACATGATATGTATTGTATCCCAATTGGCATAACATTATGTTTTCGCATATAAAATAATAATTAATTACTGATAATAGTAAAACAACTTGTCGATATTTAAATCATATTGAATTAAACTCAATAATATTTAAAGTTACATTATAATTAAATGTAATTATAATAAATTATGAATTAATTATAAAATTAAAATGATAAAATAATTCATTATATTGATTATAAGGTGTTTTCATACAACTTAAACATAGTGAATTTTATTTCGTATATTTTGATAATTTTAAATAAAGTAAACCAATTAAACAAAGAATCTGCAAATAAATAGTGATTATAATATTAATTATAATTAAATTCAATGACAATGTATACTGACTTTATATCCTTGAAATCTATTGATACGAAATAATTTCCAACAATAAAATCCAACCATATTTTGACGCAACCTTTCAATCATTGTTAACAACTATGCAATAAATTAATAAAATATTTTTAGATTATATAATAAATAAATTAAAATTTACCTTAAATTTTATAAATAATTTATTCCGACAGTTAAATAAAGTTGAATTCAAACACTTATACGATATGTTTGTTTGCGTGCAAATCATTGATGAAAATTGTATTATAAATAATAGGGTTAATAGGAATTCAATTGTTGTGAATATCATAAGAAATCTCATAAAATACTGTAAATTACTATTCAATGACAGGAATGTTAAACAACTCAATGAACCGCTAATTAATAGCCAATATATTGCCAAAAACTTTGACCAATAATTACTGTTATATTCATTAATTTCAAGAAACAATTGATTCAATTTATGCATATTTTGTATTGAATTTTGGAATGTCTTTTTAAAATTATTTTTTATAATTAAGTCATTTATTGACATATATTTTAAAGATAAATAATAGACAATAATTGTATAATAGATTAATTGCCAAACTATTACATTGTTTGCAAAATTGCCGTTAATAGTAATTAAAATACATTGAGGTATTCCTATGAATATTAACTCATAGACTGACATATGAATTGAGTATATAATAACATAACTAATAAACGCTATTATTTTAAACAATATCGTCATAATTTTCGCAAATTTAATAGCCCTCCGACTAAATGAAACCAATTTATAAACCAATACTTTATCATAAATACCCACATCTCTGGGCGTTATTAAACCGGAAAGCATTTGAAATACAAGTAAATCATTTGGTTTTACATTACGTTTATAATTATAAAAATTTAACATTTGTGTTAATATCCCAATTCCCAGAGCAGTTAAAACCATAATTAATGATGCACTTTTTTGACCAAAAACAAACACACATGATCCCATCATAGCGTTAAAGTGAGCACTTGGTACATTTATTATGGTTAATATTAATTCTCGACAAAAACATATAATTAATGTTACAAACATTACATATGGATTATTAATGGGACGCCTATTGACTGCGTTCACGGGTTTGTATAGCGAGAGACCTATACTATAGGGATGAGTACCGGCGCGGGCTATGACCAGACAATCGGGTAATACTTTATCAGTTTTGATGACACAATTATAGTCAGTCATTTTGAATAAATAATGTTTATGTTAACTTTCTATTACATTTTCTGTTTAGGTAATTACGGTTATTACATATTTTACATTAATATATGATGATAAGACAATTAAAATTAATAACTTTTGTACTAAAAATAATACAAATAATTATAATCTTTAGTAAAGATTCTTTACCATAATGACAGCTAATTAATAGTATTATTGTAAAGAAGTTGTCTTAGTTTCAATTCGATATAAAAGAATTCAACCGAGAATGATTGCAAAATATTCTGCCAGTGAATCAATAACAAAATGTGAAAAAATTAATTTTTTAACTCGAAACATTTTTGAACAGAATCATATTTCATTCTCAAGTTACGGATGTGATTATCTCGAAAAATATTTAAGATAATTAAAAAATTCTTTCACAGCCTGAACAAGTGTTTAAATAACAATTAAAAATTCAATAATATATTATCATGACTAATGAATAATTGATGAAAAACCATCATTAAAAGTTTTAAACAGTTATTTGACTATTTTACCATCCGAAACTCAATATATTATATAATAAGGTTAATTTTGAAGCTTTGCTTAGTCTACAAATGAATCTGAAGAGAAACTCTTGAGTCTTCAATGGTAATACCAAATTTTTTGACAATAAGTGAATTTTCATATAAATGGAAAGTAGAACATATGAAGAACATATTTCAGGGATAAAAAAATTTTAAAAATAAATATTGAAATTTTAAAAATTTGGCCTAGGATAGTAATTTGTATATATTTCATCTTTGCCTTATATGCTTTCATCATGGTAAAAATTTAATTTAAATCTGGTCACTTTTGTTGAAGTTAAGACAACTTCTTTATATCTAATGTCTTTAAACATAATGTTAGATGTGACTTGTTATTTTATCACATTATCTAATGCATTAAATGTAATGTGGAATATAATATAATTATTTGTTTTATACAATTTATTTTATGTTTGTCAAACAGAATAAAATGTCATTAGAATCTCTCATTAAGTAACTAAAACTTGGTAAAATAATGAAAAATCATTTAATAATTTATAAATAAAATTTATATAATTTTTAAATTACAAATGTAGTAGGTTAATAGATTTATTTTGGGCATATTAATTTTGAGTTCTTTTAAGTTCTACAATAATGATTATTTTTGTTTTAATAACTAGTTTAAAACTGTAAATTAATTTTGAATAAAAAACTTGTTTACAACATAAGTTGTAAATTTTATTGTTCTTGGTTAGCTCATTTCCGTTTTAATTTTTAGTGTTAAATTCAAGCATCAATAACCAATATACTATACATTTTTTAAAACTTTTGATTAATACTTTACAATTACTTTGTAATATTTATACAAAAGTGTCATAATATGAGTTAAATTTTATTACCAATCAACTAAACGGAATTAACTTAAAAATAATTGTTTATCATTAATACCCAGATCTCTTGGCAGGATTAAACCGATCAAATGTTGAATAACTTTATATTCAATATGACAGTACAGTTTAAATAATTTAATTTGATGTGTAAAATTTTAATTTTATTAAATGCAATAATTGTAAATAAATGAGAACATAAGACAATGTTCATTATTAAATAATATAATGTGACAATTACTTTACAAATGATTAATTTACTATAACTTATCAAGTTACCTATTCAATTAAATAATTTATTATTGAATAATTGTTAATAGTACGTTTGAACATTGTTAACAACATGTTTATTACAAAATATTTTAATAAATATTTAAACACATTTATCATTGTAATATTGCACATAATTTATAGCGATGTTATATCAGATACTAGTAGCCAATCATTCCGGTGCCCCTCCAGACAATCTCTTAATGGTTGTCAATGCAAAGCGAGTTTACTGGATATAATATGTAACCATATAATATTTACCAAACTGACTAATATCAATCTAGAGCGGATATTACTAACGAGCAAGGGGTACGAGGTCTTCGACGCCGATTAACTTCTAATGTGGAAATTCTGTTAGTTTAGGTCATATAATAAAATTAGACACTAATATCTCGGGCTGATAGCCAGAAACAACCAAGATATGGCCATTTTAGTGATCACGCTCATACGGCGTATTGCATTGAGAAATGGTGTTTCACACAGTGCTTGGGCCAATCACCAGTACTGCATTGCTATATGCTGTATGCGCGCAATCACTAAAATGGTCATATCTCGGTCGTTTCTGGCTATCAGCCCGAGATATTAGTGTCTAATTTCATTATATAATCTAAACTAACAGAATTTCCACATTAGAAGTTAATCAGCGTCGAAGACCTCGTACCCCTTGCTCGTAAATCAAATAACCATGGTGTCCAACAACAGTATACGGAACACTACCACTAATAAGCTAGAGCTCGTCGCACCAGCAAGTGAAATTATCGCACCACTTTTTACTCAGTTACAGTTCAGGGAACTTTATTTAATTGGCGCCGACTACACTACAATGATGGCCATAACGGGGTCTACCTCGAATACCCTTGTTAAACTAAACATAAACAACGTCTATTGGCCAATATACAACGCGAGCATGGTCAATTATCCCAATCTAATTAGCATTGAATTCTTGTACGATGGTATGTGGCCAAGTAATAAAGTAAACCGGCTTGGTAATAAGATATTTACAGGCCTACGCCATTTGCAATCTGTCCGCGCTAGGTCATTATTAATTGACAAGCTGGAGACAAATAGCTTAATGCTATCAACATATGATTGGCTAACAATTGATCTAGCTGACAATTTTATCACCATCAACGATCTATCAGTCGCTAACCTATCGTTGGATAATAACATCGGTGTAGTGAGGGTTGATTTGAGCGGTAATCTTATTGATTCCCTACCGGAACGTGTATTTGGCCCCCTTTGCACCCCCGGCTCAAGGATCTCGGTGGTTTTGCGCTACAATCCAATTAGCTGCTTTTACCCTAATATATCATGGACATTTAACCCGACGCTTAATTGCCGTTGGCATTTGATTGGCACCCGGTGCGTTAATTATGATAATAAAGATTTATTTAGCATGGTACAAACGGAGTTTAGAGATTATGTTAGTACTACACATATAACAGGTAATTATTTAAAACAAAAACGAAATTATTAATTAATAATTAAATGCAAGTACAAAAAAATCTAGCAATATCAAATACTGGAATAATAGAATGGTGGCTAATATTAATCATGTGCATAGTCATTTTATGTATCATAGTGATAATTCTGGTCATTCATAGATGGTGGATTAAACATTGGGCAAAATCACCTCACCGTATGTATACACACCCACTGCCTGACCCAAGGAGGCCCAATAATATTGAACTAGTTTTAACTCGTGGTAATTTACGCACCATTTACCCGACAAGCGATGCCTATGTAACAGTCCATGAAAATAACCATGATTATGCTAGTTCAACTGACCGTGATGATAATGCAGTTTCGTCCAATGAGTACGCTTCAATTGGCTATGGTGATTTTTCAAATGTCAATGATCATAACATTGATCGTGAATACCAAAATATGAGGGTTAATTATTTATCTGGCTTAAGTACTTCTTTGTAAAAGTTTATAGCTACTATCCGTTTACAACATGTTGTTTTTGAAAATTTTTGGATTATTTTAATTTCCAATTTAATTGTTATTTTTGAATTTGTTTTGACTTTATTATCAACTTTTAACTTTAACGTTATCTAGCTTAAACATGTAAATTAATTTATAAATAAAAAACTATTGACACATAAGCTGTTAATTTAATTATTTTTGATTATATGAGTTAGCCGTCTATTTTTAGTGTTATATTCAAGCATCAATAACCATGATAACGTTACTATACTTTTTTTTAAGTCGTGATTAATATTCAAATATATTGATAATAAATAATAATAATAAAAACAATTTAATTGTGTTTGTGCAAAATTTGTTGCTTGTCAAACTTGTAATTTACTTAAATCATTCATTTATTGTATAAATTATCAAAATTTTGTTCAAATCTGGCGACCATTGATAGAGATCTAGTTTGCAAACAATTAACACACAATTGTTTCATATCATTCGGAATGGACTGGGAATAGGATTTGTAATACGATAATAAATGCCTGCAAACGATGTGTACGGCAATTAATAATCGCATTCTTAAAATACCTTTAATAATTGTATGTCAAAATTTTTATACATAAATTTAATAATATTAAATTTTATAATAATAAGGAAATTACATAGTTTTAATAATTAAAATTAAAATTTAATTAATAGTTAGTTAATATAAAAATGAAAGAATTTCTTCTGAATTTTAAACAAATTACTTAGGTTTACGACAATTAACACCCCTTTCAGAAATTTGCGCTAATCTTTTTTTGGCCAGTCAGAGGTTATATTAATACCAGACATTTTCTTTAAATATTGTACACATTTGTCACTAAATTGTTCAATTGTTTTGTAATTATAGTCTTTATAATCAAATAAATGTATTGTTTTATAAATAATTTGCATTTCACTTAAAGAGTAATCAAAAGCATTCGTGTAATCAGTTTCACACAATTTTAGCGAAGAATTAATTTTATATATTTTATTATAACTCGATTTACAGATTAACTGACGAGACATGAAAGCATATAAATTGAGCATGCTCACACCTTCATTATTAAATAATTTTATCACTGATTTGTGTATTGAATCGATTTTATTATCGTTGATATAATGGCCACAAAAATAAACAAATCCAACGTTTGTAAAAAAAAAAGTTTGCTTTTCATTTGAACAAACCATTTGAATGTTAAACAAATTATCAATAATTTGTGGTTTGAATATATTATCCGATATATTGTGTTCCAAATGGCACTCATTTCGACCCCAACTGAAGACTCGGCCATCAGTTGTGACGGCAAACGAGGAATCGTTGCAACAATAAACACCACGTATTTTATAATTAATTCCATTGTCTATGAATTGAATTTTCATTGGAGTTATTATTTTAGTCAAATGCTGTTGCCCACAACCCAACTGTCCATCATTATTATCACCCCAGCCGTAGACACAGTCATCACCGGTGACCACAAGTGAGTGAAAATAACCACAACTAATATCACGGATATTGGGATTATTAGGCAATGCAATAACGACTGGTTTTAAGTAGTCATTAGTCGGTGATTGGGCTAACTGTGCCACGTGATTACAACCCCAACCGTGTATACAGTTGTTGTCATTAATGGATAAAACAAAATTAACCCCACAAATAAATTGTCGCATATTTTGTTGACATAATTCTGGTATAACTTGTGGTGTATTGACAGGCCTATTGTGTCCCAAACCGAGTGATCCGTATAAATTAGATCCCATGCCGTAAACCATACCATCGTTTGTCACAAATAATACATTAAACCCACTCTTGTCAGCGAAAACGTGAAATAATTTCATACAATTAATGTCTACTTTATTATCGATAGACTTATATTTGGGATCAATTGCTAGACTATTGCCACCAATCGATGCGATCTTAATATCATTGTTTTTGTCAGTAATTTTCAATTCAGGCATTTGATTGAGTAGTACATAATTGGTGGAAAAGAGTCCCACTTCTCCGCCAAACCGGCCCCTCCACCAGCCCTCGTCGATCATTTCTGTATCGGCGATAAAGTCATCGGGATCCAAACTAAACTCATCGAAATCGGCCGTTTCGTAGTCATACAGCGCCGTAGCCGTCAGTCCTGTCGGCGAACCGTTATTATTACTCGGAGTCACAGTTTTCCCGAAATCCGGTCGTTGTTTCTCTGCGTCGGACTCGGGATTAACCGCCGCTTTAGTCACTACTTGTTGTCTCTTTTGATAACTCATTAACTTTTGTTGCATCTCTTTCTCGGCCGCAGTCGTGGCCTTCATCTCATGTTTCTCGCGCACCAGACATCTGTCCCTCTCCTCATCGGCTCTGCGTTTAACAACCATTTCCTCGTTTTGGGCCATACTTTCAAACTTTGCCCTCAATTTACTGGCATTTCCTTTATTAACCGTCGGTTTGTCTTTACCGGCGGCCGAACTACTCGTCACTCGTGTCGACAATTGATCCGTTCTATCGCTTTGAATATCACGTGATTTATGATTTAAAGTAACACCAATTGAAACATGGCTTTGGATTCTCTCTTCCCGTTTGTGTCTCTCCTGAGGTGTGTTTCCCTCCTCTCCGACACTCACTTTCCCTTCCGTTCCCTCATTTTGGCCCATATTCTCAAACTTTGTATTCAAAACATTAGTTCTTTTAGTGATCACAGGTTTGTTCACATTATTAGGCTTTTTATTGGCATTGAAACGATCATTTGACTTGTTATTTAAATTATTATCAGTAAAAATGTTGATATTATTTATTTTATAATTAAAAAACTCATTAAAAAATGTGTTTTTATAAGATTTTAGTGATTTTTGTATTTCTAAAATTTCTTTATTATTTGCTGTAACTATATGTTTATTGACTGACCATTGGTTGTAGTCGTCGAGTACTCGACCACTAGTCGGCCGATTGTCTGCCATTGATTGAAACATTTTTCCAATAATTGCAAACAATTTATTAAAATTTACTGAAAATACCGTCGATTCGTATTTTTCTATTGGATTTTCACTAATAAAATATTTGAAAATATAATTTCAAAATTATAATAAAGTGATTGTCATTGACTTACATATTGAATAAATCAAACAAATGAAAGGCAATGACTGCCAGACTATAGATGTCTACTTTGATTGTATATCGCGGTTGAAATATCTCGGGTGCCATATATTGCGCGGTTCCGACATTAGAAGTGTGGCTCATGGATGTCATGTCATGACTGGTGGCCAAACCTAAGTCACACAACCGTATAAACCGAGGGTTTTTATTATTTTGTGAAATCATAACATTTGACGGTTTGAGGTCCCGATGGATAACCGGTGGACACGAGTCGTGTAAATATTTAACACTTTCTAACAGTTCTTTAATTATTTCACACGAAAGAAAATATTCATAGATATTCATCGGTTCTCCCGTTTGTCTCCCAAACACAATGTGCTTATTATCGATAATCGTCTGTAGATTTTGTTTGTAATAATCCATTTGAATGTAAAGATGATTGTCTTCACGCCATGAGTTGCGGTAATTCACCACAAAATCTGAGCGCAATTTAACTAAATTTTGCACTTCTTTTAATATTTCCTGTCTTTTGTGATCGCTATAAATGTCTGCAAAATAAACATTTTATTAATATTTATTAAATACAAATTATTTAACTCTAAATAATATTAATTGTAATATTACCAAGAAACTTTACAATTTTCACCGCGTACTCTTCCCCTTCAATCATATGCCTCACGTGATATACCTCTCCGAACCCACCCCTCCCTATATGTGACAACTTTTGGAAATTATCGTCAAAAAAGTTTGATTTCTGGTTAAAAACTAAAATAGTGTTTAAAAACATAATATAAATATTAAAATATAAATTCAAATAATTATCATTTATTACCTGTTGATTGATTGGCAGCCATTTTGCTGATAATATTATTATCAATTTTTATTTATAGTATGGTAATAATTATATATTTTTAGAACCTTTTAAAATTTAAATATGAAATATTATCATTATACAATTGCGATATTATTTATTATAAAATATATTAACATTTTAAATTAGATATTACTTATTTTTTAAATAAATAGAGCACTTATTCACTAATTTAAGAAATATAATAATAATTGTGTCGTTAATAACATATTTTTAACCGAGAAATATTTTATAAAACATATAAATAACTTTATTGTTAATGAGATTAAATTTTGTGGTTAAGACTTGTAATAATCAGTTAAAGCAATGGAAACACATATTTAACTGAAAATAAAATGATAATAACTATAGTTTTATTGTCTCATAAATTACTTACAATTGAAACAAACACTCACCAAATGTGTGATAAAACTCACTACTAAAATGTCAAATGGTAAACATTTTAGAAAACCTTTACTTATTATACATATAAAACATAGATTATTAATCATGAAATGCCATGAGATGAGTGAAGGCGGCGACAATCTTAGTGTTGGACAAAAACAGTTGATTTGTTTGGCCAGAGCTCTGTTGAGGAGGACTAAAATCTTGGTGTTGGACGAGACGATCGATGGTATGACTTGTTTTGTATTATTAAATTAATGTATAAATTAATGTGTGTTTCAGCGGTTGATATGGAAACGGATGATTTAATCCAAGAGACGATTGGAAACGAGTTTTGTTTGTCAACTATTGTTACGATCGCTCATCGATTGAATACAATCATAGATTACGACAGAGTGTTGGTTATGGATAAAGGAATGGTAGCCGAGTTTGATTCACCCCATCATCTCTTGGCCGACACTAACTTCTATTCAATGGCCAAAGAAGCAAATTTGGTCTAAATTTACCATGTTTAAAGTAATGTTGCTCGTGGGTTTCTATCCTGGGCAATTCAGTTCAAAGACTGCCGTTCTATCCATTATACAAAGTAGTGTATGGAAACAAAACTCTTTACTTTAGCTTTTAATGTGCAAATTATATATTATTGTAAATATATGTAGTCTCTACTGTGAAAATCCCTCTCCCATAGCACTCCCATATTGAAAGCAAAACATGGTTTCTATATGTGGTGTGTACTAGTGCCCCAAATTTTCATATTTTTCAGTCACGATCACTCACGCTCACGTGAGATTTATTCACGTTCACGCACGCTCACGAGGCTTATGAACTCACTCACGCACGATCACTCACGTCACTCACGATAATTGCAGGCGCGTAATTCAATTTATGCTATAGATCTCTAAATGCACGTGTACATGCAATTTTTCTAGTCATTAGGTTAATATACATCATAGTTTGACCAAATGACAAATAAATAATTAGATTTTGAAGGATTTAATAATGATTTGGCATGTTTTCTGTAGTACTATAACTACGTGTTGTGAGTGACGTGAGTGAGATTTCAATCGTGAATCACGCTCACTCACGAGTCCTTAAAAAATTTTCACGCTCACGCATGATCACGGCTCGTGAGCGTGCGTGAGCGCGAATCACGGGTTAACGTGACACGTTTTGGTACACTAGTGTGTACTGCGAAATGTAGAGGTATACCAAAAATGTTTGACTTCCAATAGTATATTTAACCCCTATTCTGTAGCGTTAATAAATAACGTTGCGTATTAAGTGGCAGGATTAATTGTGTGAGCGTTACGTGCACAGTGGCAGGATTATTTAATAGTACATATCGTGTAGAGTGGCAGCTTTTTTTAGTTAAGCAACACTCATGTGTAAGAGAATATGTACCGATGTTGTGGACATAAATTACG
>CAJPIZ010002569.1:0-13344 GCA_905368565.1 Medioppia subpectinata
TAAAAAGTTTAAATAAAATTTATTCAAATGTATGGTTAAGTTCTGCTTAAAATTCAATTTAATTTTTATTATAAACTGAAATCATATGCTCTCTCTCTCTCTCTCTCTCTCTCTCTCTCTCTCTCTCGTTTTCTCTCTCACGCTTTCTCTACACTCTATTAATGTTTTCTTAGCAAAAAAGTATAGCATTTATTAAG
Source organism: Medioppia subpectinata (assembly GCA_905368565.1). Classification (NCBI taxonomy): domain Eukaryota; kingdom Metazoa; phylum Arthropoda; class Arachnida; order Sarcoptiformes; family Oppiidae; genus Medioppia; species Medioppia subpectinata. The sequence continues at coordinate 198 of CAJPIZ010002569.1, forward strand.
ATTTATTTATTCTTTGACTTAAAATCTGAAAATTGTATGAATTCTTGTGTTGTATTTATATATATATATTTGGGATGAGAAGTGAAAATATAGAATATTCTGAATAATAAATCATTGAATGAAAGAAAAATTAACGACTTTTTTACTCACAATTCTCTACTATAAGAATATATACTGTATTTTTTAGGTTCAAAATTGAAAAACTATTTATTTGACACATAAATAATTTGCTAAACTTTGCATCCGATATGTCATTAAAATATTTGGTTTAATATAAAACGGAAAACAATTTTAAATATTTTTACATTTAAATTCCGTTTATAAGTGAAAAGTTCTGAAAATTTTTTATAATAATTTTTTTTATTGTCAAAAGTGTTGTCTTGAGTTAAGTCGTGAAGAAGTTGTGTTCAACAGAAATATGAAGAGAGAAAGAAAAGAGAAATGTATGTTTCACTTCACTCTCGCTCTCAATGTATTTGATATGAAACTCATTGAATGGAAATAATGTGTAAACATAACGTAATATAGCGTACAAAGTGTATGATCTGACGAGAGAGAGAGAGAGAGAGAGAGAGAGAGAATATATTGGAGATTAACTCGACTTTTAATTTATTTTTTACAATGAATTTCTATTTCTGAAGTTCTAAAAGAAATCTAATTTTTGTAACAAAATTATAGTCAGAAAAAAGTATCGCAAGACATGAAAGGACTGCAAATGACAAATAAAATGCGAACACAAGACAAGAATTGGCAAAAAATGGGCACAAAAAGAGAGGAGAGAAGGAAGAGAGGGATGAGAATGAAATCAATTGTATATATAGTTTGTAATTATATTCCATACGTAACGGCATTACAATAGGAGTGATAGTCTTATTGTGTCGGGAGATAACTGGCAATGAATTTAGACCGAAAAAAATATTGTACAACTTTTTTGGCGGTAATGTTATAACAAAAGTACAGTATATGTGCTTTTAGAGAGAGAGATCATACCATACAAAATACAATTAAGCATAAAATACACACCAGTTTCCCATATCGTTATGCGAGACACTCTTGAATGTGAGCAGCGAATAGTCTTCGGAGTTCTGTAGGGAAATGGTTTCGGTGGCGACGACCGGGAGGTGGCCTTTGAACCAACGGATATCGATGGGAGGGTCGCCCTCCACGATAGAGCACATGAGCTTCACTCGCATACCCTGTTTGGTGGCGATGTGTTCGGGCAGCGAGTGTTCGTCGATCTGCGGCGCCAGCCGTACGTTCAACACGAGACTGCCCTTCACTGGCTTACCGTTTGGGCCCTTAACGGTGCAGATATACTCTCCGCCGTCCAGCGACTTGTGGACGGCGCTGATGTGCAGTTTGCCGCCCACGCCGTTCATCAGGGGCTCAATTTTGTGCCGATGATTGACGGGCAGTGTATTGGCCTTATGTTCCCACGATATGGTTTCGATGGGATAGGCAATGACGGGACAGCCCAGCGCTATGCTGTGTCCGGACACCACTGTTAGGTTATTGCTGGTCCACATCGACCGCAGGGCCGGACTCCCGATGACGCTGACTCTGGCCGTATGGCTGGCCTGTCCGACATCATTACTCGCCACACATTTGTACTGTTTATATACAACGCAAAGATGGCATCCGTTACGAAAAGATAGATTGGGAGAGAAAAAAGTAGCGAAACAAACAATTTTATGAATCAGTGAAACAAATAATTTTGATGGCATATAAACTTTAATGCCATACAATATCTCTAATGCTATTATAGCTGGTGTTTGCTCTCCTAATAGTGTACAGTATATTGCGTTTTGATAAATCATTTCTTATGTTTCTCTCTCTCTCTCTCTCTCTCTCTCTCTCTCTCTCTCTCTCTCTCTCTCTNCTCTCTCTCTCTCTCTCTCTCTCTCTCTCTCTGTTGTGAGCATTACATAAGAGTCTTGACTTGAATTTTATTGATTTAGTGAAACCCTCTCTAATTGAATGATTTGTTATTGTGCTCTCATTTTTGCCAGTCTTTTGGTCTCATTATTCTCCACACAATTCATTCATTAAAACAAATTCTTTAAATATTTCTAATTTATAAGAATATTCTGTGTATAAGTTTCAGTCATATCGAGTATATGGCTATCGGTGTTCGCAAACAATATTTTGACAAATAATGTCAATAATATATTGTTATTCAACGCAATGAAGTGTTTAGACATAATGTCTGTCACTCTCTTTACTTATTCAAAGAAATAGCTGTTATTTATGTCAATAATATATGTGTTTTGCGTTTGAAGGACTTGTAAGGCATGGAATGACGTGCAGAGCGCTAACCGAACCGTGCATTTAGTGGTGAATGTGTCGCCGACGTGGAGAATAGAGCCCAAGAATGTGAACGTCGTTTTGGCCCGAAGTGTGTCCATTGACTGCTCGTCCGACGGGTCGCCCACTCCTCGTATTTCGTGGAAAAAGTCTATCGTTTCTAATGTTCCGCAAGAATTGACTCTCAGTTTGAGTGACAAGAATGCTATCGTGTCGTCGGCGCCAGCGCTGCCATCCCTGCCTTCAGATTTCAAAGACATTTTGTCGAGTTATAGACATCAAGTCTATGGCAACGGAACTCTATTCATACAAGAAGTGGACAAATCTGATGCCGGATTATATATGTGCAAAGTATTAACATTATTTTCATGCAGAATATTCTCTAAGAATTAATTTTTAATAATTGTTTTGTTTGGATGTGATTACAGATAAGCAATGGAATCGGCGCTGATTTAAGTAAAGTAATCCAACTATACGTTCAAATGCCACCACATTTTGAGTCTAAGTTCGTGAGCGAAACGGCGACCAAAGGGACGACTGCTGTACTCAAGTGTAAATCACGTGGAGATCCGGTGATGAAAGCCATTTGGCAGAAAGACAAACAAGTGATTGACTCCTCTGTCGACAAGAGGTTTAGTGTGAAAGAGGAGATCATATCTCCTCACAGTTTGGTCTCATATCTGGAGATTGAAAACGTCGGTCGCTATGATTCGGCTCTCTTTACTTGCATTGTGTCCAACAGTTTTGGTTCGGACGACACAAATATTCAGCTCATTGTTCAGGGTTTGTATGAATTGATTATAAAATAATAATACTTTATATGCATTGAAATGAGTTGAATAAAACAAATCACATTTCAATGAGCAGAAGTGCCCGAACCCCCACACGAAGTGCAAGTGACGGACATAACGAGTCGGTCGGCGGTTGTCGTATGGAAGGCGTCCTTTTCGGGAAACAATGCCATTAATAAATATATCATTCAATTCCGGAAACTGTGTCTATTGGAGACCGAATGGGAAGAGATGGCCACCAATACTGGCAACGATTTTCGTGTGATAGTCCGTCCCCTCCAACCCATGTGTAAATACGAGCTTCAGATTAAGGCCGAGAACTCGTTGGGCAGAAGCGACGCCAGTGTTATCACCGCATTCACCACCAACGAGGAGGTGCCCGGAGGGCCGCCCACCGACGTCATGGCTGAGGCCACCTCTTCCACGTCGCTGAAGATCAAATGGAAACCTCCGGCCAAACACTTACAGTACGGCCCGATTAAGGGTTATTACATCGGATACAAAGTGGCCAACGATAACAGCGAACAGTTCTCTTACAAGAGCGTTGAGTCCACGCCTAATAACGATGGCAACCGGTTTGAGATGAGCTATATCTCTAACCTCAAGCGAAAGACTTATTACACGATTATTCTTCAGGCGTATAACAGTATTGGCGCCGGTCCTCGATCTGATGAGGTATTGCTATATTGCGAGTTTGTATTGGTATTGTACTTATTTTGATCATGTTTTATGTCTAGATCAAAGTGTTGACACTTGAGTCCCAACCGCCGCGATCGCCATTAGTAGAAGTGGTGACCACTTCTGTGGACTCGATTACCCTTCGATGGGATATCAATGAATTGGATTCCGAAGAGAAGGAGTATGTGTTGCACTTCAAGGAAGAAAAGTCTGTCCAGTGGTCACAGAAACGGCTCAAAACTAAACGCAATCACTTTGTGTTGGACTCATTCGATGGGATATCAATGAATTGGATTCCGAAGAGAAGGAGTATGTGTTGCACTTCAAGGAAGAAAAGTCTGTCCAGTGGTCACAGAAACGGCTCAAAACTAAACGCAATCACTTTGTGTTGGACTCGAATGACGGCAAATCCATCATTAAATGCGGGACCAAATACTTGCTGTATATGACGGCCACCAATAGTCTGGGAACTGGCGAACCGAGTGAGTGCTCTCCGAAGCCATGTATTTTATAAAGTGATGTTAACTAAGATTTTGTATAAACAGGTGAAACGATCAGCACATCGACGAAAGGGACGGCTCCCATCTCTCCCTCGAGGGATGAGTTTATTTACCCGAACTTTACCATTAAATACAGACTTTCACGACAGGAGTTGTAGTTACGGTGAATTACATCCATACCGTCATTGAGAGGCTGTGGCGCCGTTTCATTGTATTGTTGTCCCATTCATTGCATACAACTATCACTGAAATACATGAATATGAAGAATGGATCGCTGTTTCCCTAACTGTGGGGCAAATCATTTAATTCTCTGTGAATAGCAAAACATTTGTGTCAATTGTCAACAAATGGTTTCAATACATTGTGTCCACTATTATAGCGATAATACAATCAAATTCTTTAATGAAAGCAATTTATTTAATCAAAATATCGCTTATAAACGGTTTATATATTGTTTAATAACTTATAAATTAAAATATATTATTAATATTAGAGTCTGTCCCGATTTTGACACAGGCTATTTAGGATTCCTCAATTTTAGCATAAGGTTTTGTTAGCGCCGTTAAGTCATATTAGTAATGTTAATGTACCCGATTTTAGAAGAATCAGATTTTGGCATACATTTTGACAGCACAGATGACGTGCCAAAATCGGGGACAGACTGTATATTTTATAACGTTAAATATTTGTATTGATTTGTGATTAATCATGAGATCAAGAATTTTTCAAAATAATCGTCATAAATATAAATGAAATAAAAATTAAATACAATGTACGGTAATATAATATGAAATGCAGTTAAATTGTGATTTTGCAAAACAGGGGTAAACAGTGTTACTTAAAAGTGATACTAACGAAAGGGTATTTCCTGTTCCGGTATGGGTTGGTATGTATGGGCAGAGAGTGGCCACGAGAAGGATATTCAGTCATCAAATCGTGCCAATGGCCACAAACACTCGCGTTTTTGCCAAATTTATGATCATATATGAATCAACCGGGTTGATTTTAGGCTTAGTCGTAGACTCTAATGCTAAAACTTATGCATTAAACTTATTGTTAAATTTCTAATTATATTGTTAGCATTTTATATAAAAATTAGTTAAATGTCATAAACAATTGTTTATTTGCATGAAAACACGTTTTTACATAAATAATATCTGATTTAATTGTGTTTAAATGTTTATCAAAACATTTTAAAAACCAACGCTAGACCAAGACAAAACTTAATTTGAATGTTTGAATATAATGTAGTGATTGGGTTTTAACATTAGTCCTTATGACTAAAAAGCCTGAAATCACCCCGGTTAATACATATTAAGTGCTTAATGCATAGTATTTTTTGGTGAATGACATGACAAATGTTAATTATCATAATTTCTCAATGCATAGAGTTGTAAGAAAATGACAATAAATCTGGTTATAACGCGTGTGTTTGAGGCCATTGCCACGATCTGATGACTGAATATCCATCTCGTGGCCACTCTATACCCCCTTTACTGCATTTCACATAATTTACCGGTAAATGTCTGATAATATTGAAAAATGAAAAACAACAAAAAATCAAATCAAATGGTAATTCACAAAATATGATAGAAATTAATAATAAATCGTATTATTAATAGATATTAAATATCCAAACATGGATTGCAAAACATGAATAAAACTATTATAGAATGAATTAATAAACAAAACATAATGTCAAAGAACTATAAAATAAGCACTTTTGTTACCGGAGATGCCGTCCAATCACTATTGTCTTGAGTTGTCCGGAAGGCGATCGACAATTCAGGTGCTCTTCATTGGCAAAAGAGAGTCATTTGTTGGATATGGCGGCAGAGGAAGAGAGTAACGGCCGTGAAATGTGGATCCATTGGATTGCGAGCACAACTGAAGACCCGTTTGATGATAATGAAGAGGAAGAGATGGAAGAGGAGAGCGACGATGAGATTGAAGAAGTGACTGATGCGGATGTCATTGTCATCGATGACCAACACATGGAATCAGTCCATGAGATGGTTCTAATGAGATCTTCGTCTGTAATGGACGCTAATTGACATTCGGTGCGACAACGGAGACAATAAATCTAAGTCATAGAGAGATAAGTGAATGTCTCCGAAGATTTCATCATTGGTTGTATTGTTTGAATATGTGATTGAATTCGCATTAATGACTGACAAATGATTTACTGAATGACTATTCGTTATATTATTTCTCATTGAGTTGTGAGACAATGTGGAGGACAGGGAGGGGACGGATGTGATGGTCGATGTGGTCGCCGATGAAGACGCGGTCGGAAGTAAGAGAGTAGTGAACGAACAGGTGTTTGACTTATTAGAAGTCACACTTGAGTTGCCATTGGATGGGCTGACAGTGTCTTCATTTGACGAAACACTTCCATTCGTCACATTGTTTTGGTCTCCAATAGAACAGAATTGAGTCGATTTGTGAGCACCGGATGAACAACAAGTGACTGAAGAATTAAAGTTGAGTACAGAACTCGAGTTAATGTTCGTGAGTGGTCTGAGGCCTCGTCTGATCCCCAGAAAGCACTGTTGGCTGAAGAATGTGTGAGTAATAGCGATGTGGACGTGAAGGGAGACAAACGGCAAAAGGAAATGAGAGGGGGAGGGGTTGAGAGGGCAGAGGAGGGGGTCTGTGTTAATACTGAGGTAGGAGTGGGTGATATTGTAGGCACTTATTGTTCATATACGACAAAATCAATCAACTCTTCGTTGTCATCAAATTGCATGAATCCGTTGACCACATTATGGAATCCATTAGCGATATGAGCGCCGAAGAAGTCGTCAAACAATTCCAACCCGTTATGGTTTTGAACGCCAATTACTGGCACCGCATCTGCATTCGCCGCAGCCATCGCTTCTATCGGTCGATCAATTAATCCCATTTCAAGACATGTTTCGGTCATATCGTCGGCCAGTCGTGCGTTCGTTGAGTCCATTCCGAACACTACTCTCTTATAGTCGTTGCGAACAATGAGTTGTTTGAGTTGAAGCCACCGATCGATGGTCTGGAATGTGGTTTCATTGAGCGAACAGTTCATCAGTTCCAAAGTCGTCGTCACCGGAAGACAGACACACATGTCATCCATTGATTGCCTGTTAAAAGGGTAAACCACAAAATGAGTCATAGAATATGCAGACTACACAGAATCCATGAAATAGTGAGAGAATCATAACATATAGTATTTAACTAATGCTTTAAAATGAATAAAATTTAAAAATAATGTATTCATTATTGTTCTCAAAACTATCCAAAAGCCTCCAAACGGTTGTCTCACCTGTTAATAACCGCCTCCTGAATGCCAAATGTCTTCAAATTGTGACAATTCTTGAGTGCATTGAGAGTCGTTCGGCAAACTTCGGGACTGTTATGACCGACATCTCTGCCAAACCATACAATTTTCAATGTCTTCAGATCTGTTAGTTGTGTCACAAATCCAATCATTCTTCGAGTGTTCCTAACATCTAATCCAGCGTTCATTGAGAACGAGAGCGACTCTAAACCAGACAAATGATTGCAAATGACTTGCATTGAGTTTGGGATCAATTTATAGACTCCTAAATGCTTGACACTTCGAAGACAACCCTTTTGTGCCAACGATTGGATGGATTGACTGTTGAGGACAACATTGGAGACATCAATTGTGGTCAAGCGGTGACTCAATTGTGCGAAACACTCGTCTGTCAGACAATACTCGTCTTGAGTTTGGCTATGAGTGAAGAGGTGTTGGGCTCTTATCTTCAAGACATCCAAACGTTGGAATCGATTCAATAGCTTATGAAAGCACTCTTTTGTGGCCGCAATTGAACACACGTTGAGTTCAAAGTGTGTTAATTGTGTGAATCGGTCGCAGAAGTGGTCAACGCTTTTGTCAGTGAATGACAACTTGTGTCCGCCGGCGATGAGAATCAGTTTGTGAACATTTGGTCCACAGTTAGCGGCGATCAGATCCAGTAGTGATAAGTTGGTTGAATTGTTGACCACAAGACACAACTCTTTTAGATTCGGGTATCTCTTGAGGCAAAGCATCTGAATATCAATCGGAGCCATGAGTTTGAGTCCTCTCGTGGTTCGCATCCAAAGGCCATCTCTCGCCTCAGACAACGTCTGCACGGATTGCTGCCAATAGTGGCCCACATTCTGGTCGTAACAGTTGGTCCCGAAGTGACGATCGCTTAAGACAAGAGCTCCTCTGCCGGCAAACACATCATCGATAATATGATTGAATCGTTTGCAGACCCGTTGGACTCGCAGTTGACTCCTGAGGTCCAGATATTGGCCAAAGATAGTGAGCAGAACGTCGTCGCATAGAGTGTCGAGTGTGAGCGCCGAAGACATGACGCATTCGTGGATCAGTTGCGGTGATAAGCGAAGAGTTGATTGAAAAACAAAAACATTTCATTTCATCAGTGAATAAAAAGTGATCGCATTTTCATTGGCTCTCAAACTGTGTCTCAAATGAGCGCTTATTTTGAATCCATATTTCTTTTGCAGACTTTGATCAACGAATGGTATATCTTATGAGCGCTCACTTGTGGTCCGACAGAGATCTTCATATCTGGGCTTAAGTTTAATGTTGAGATGTTTTGCGGCCATCATTACTGCCCGACACGGAGGACTCGGACCCACGAAATACAAGTCGATCACCATTTGGTCACTTCAGTAGATATGGATTCAATGAACAATGAATTGACAATAAAATACTACTTTTATTGCAATTATTGGCACAAATTTCGTTAAAAGGTGTGTCTTTTCAAAGCGTTTGGCAATCGGAAGGCTGTCCGCAGTTCGCGACCTTTCCTTAAGTGCATTGCTTTGGAGGGCTCGCAAAGCAGTCCTTTTCCTCAGAGTCGTCGTCGGTATGGATCTTAAACTTTGGCTCACTTTTTAGAGTAGGTTTCAGTTTTTAATGATTTTCAGCCCATTTTCCGGCTTTTCGTTCGTTCTCCTGACCGACAGACCCGACACTCAACATATGCTTTGAACTGAGAGTTGGCTTAAGACTACCGGCGCTAACCTTCTCGTCAAGTGTCGGATCGTTTTCATCGCAATAAATAATAGTTTTTATGGCTCTTTGTCCGCCATTTGATGCCATAGCGCAACCCTTAAGGCCATTGGCGCTGACGACTCCACTCATCGGTGTTTCCGTTCGCCCTTTTCTCGTCGTTACCTTCAGTTTATTCAATGGATGCCTCAGATTGTGGTCTTCGGAATCAGATTACAAACATAAATGTTAATTATATTTACAAAATAAAAATGAATGCAATTGTCCTTCAATTGGGTATCAATTCTTATCACTAAAGATAACTATGAATTCTTTGCCAAACATTTAATTAGGGATTCATTTGTGATTTTTCAAGCATTGTTCCAATAGATTGTGTCCACAATTACAGCAATAAATTAAAATCAAATTATTTAATGAAAACATTTTATTTAATAAAATATCGCTTATAATCAAATTTTTTATACAATATATTTTTAAAAAGTCATAAATTATAGCATATTACCATTAATATATGTTTATGAAGTAAAATACTTTTGTTTAATTAAGTTGTTATTAATTATGAGATTAAAGAATTAACTAATAAAGTCAAATATCTATGCTATCAACAGAATGATTATTGGGATTTGGTTGATAACATAGATAGTTGACAGGATAGGTATTTGATTGTAATTGTCAAATTGAAAATGAGATTATTATCAAATTTATATGTAATGTAATGTAATACGAATTCGTACTATGCATGGTCAAAATAGGGAATATTCTGGATAATAAAAATAATATATTTTGAGTCACTAATCCTAATAGTATGTAATTCCCGAAGTTTTAACTTTTTTTCGGAAATTCCCGAAATGTTCACTCTTTAGTATCAATAAATATATTTTACACAAAAAAACGTTAATAAAAATTGTAATAAACAAAGCATAATGTGATAGAATATAAGCACTTAATTGTCAAAATCGGCGAACGGATCAAAATGTTGGTCGTCGTCAGCAAAGTGGATGAAACCATCGATTATATTAATGTTTTGCAAATCATAGATAAAATTATCGCCGAAAAAGTGGACCGGATTTGGGTTTGGGTTTGGGTTTACAGCGACCACCATATTGGGCACAGCTATCGCTGCAATCGGTCGCACAATGAATCCCATTTCAATACATGTTTCGGTCATATCGTCGGCCAGTCGTGCGTTCGTTGAGTCCATTCCAAACACTACTCTCTTATAGTCGTTGCGAACAATGAGTTGTTTGAGTTGAAGCCACCGATGGATGGTCTGGAATGTGGTCTCATTGAGCGAACAGTTCATCAGTTCCAGAGTCGTGGCCACAGGAAGACAGACACACATGTCATCCATTGATTGCCTGTTAATAACCGCTTTCTGAATGACAAATGTCTTCAAATTGTGACAATTCTTGAGTGCGTTGAGAGTCGTTCGGCAGACTTCGGGACTGTTATGACTCATATCTCTGTCAAACCATACGATTTTCAATGTCTTCAGATCTGTTAGTTGTGCCACAAATCCAATCATTCTTCGAGTGTTCTTAAGATCTAATTCAGCGTTCATTGAGAACGAAAAGGACTCCAAACCAGACAAATGATCGCAAATGACTTGCATTGAGTTTGGGATCAATTCATAGACTCCTAAATGCTTGACATTTCGAAGACAATTCTTTTGTGTCAACGATTGGATGCATTGACTGTTGAGGACATTATTGGAGACATCAATTGTGGTCAAGCGGTGACTCAATTGTGCGAAACACTTGTCTGTCAGACAATACTCGTCTTGAGTGTGACTATCCGTGAAAAGGTGTTGAACTCTTATCTTCAAGACATCCAATCGTTGGCATCGATTCAATAGCCTATGAAAGCACTTTTTTGTGGCCGCAATTGAATACACGTTGACTTCAAAGTGTGTTAATTGTGGGAATCGTTCGCAGAAGAAGTCAACAGTTGTCTCATTGAATGATAACTTCCCGCCAATTATCACCAATTTGTGAAGACTTGTCCAACAATTAGCAGCGATCAGATCCAGTAGTGACGAGTCGACTGACATACGATCTTTGACCACAAGACACAACTCTTTGATATTCTTGTATTTCTTGAGGCAAAACATCTGAATATCAATCGGAGACAAGAGTTTGAGTCCACGAGGAGTTCGGATCCAAATGGCATTCGCAGAACACAACGGCTCCACTGATTGACGCCAATACTTGTCCACATCTTTGTCATAATAATTGGTCCCAAAGTGAGTATCACTTAAGAGGAGAGCTCTTTTGTTGGCAAACATTGTGCCAATCATATCATTGAATCGTTTGCACACCTGTTGTGCCCGTAATTTACTCCTGAGGTCCAGATAGTGGTTAAATATGGTGTACAGCACGTCATCGCACAGTTTGTCCAGAGTTAGCGGCGAAGACATGATGTGATTGCGGATCAAATGAAGTGATAAACAAAGTGATGATTGAAAAACTAAAGCCTAAGTTTCATCAGTGAATGCATTCATTGGTTCTCAATCTGTGTATCAAATGAGCGCTGATTTTGAATTCAATACAAGTTTTACTTCTATTTGAATGGTTTTTATCGTTTTATTCAAAGAATTACAAAATATATATAAGTTTTGAACAAATATTTTATGATTTTATAAAAAATAGAATTAAAAGTAAATTATTTAATAAAATATATAAAACAAAAGCAAATAACTTATTAATGAAATGAACGATAATTGAGAAAACTTGTGATCATTTGATCCATTGGTGGTAACGATGGTGTGAGCAGTGGTTGTGTCGCTTGTATTGTCAGAAGTGGTCATATCGTCGGTTGAATCGATGATATCAATGATTGTTGTGTAAGACTCTGTTGTAGTGGACGTGTCATCGATGGTAGTGTTTGGCATATGAGTGACTTCTTCTGTAACTTTATCCTCGAAGTCGAACTGACCATTAGTTCCACAGAAAGTGATGGCAAACATAGCGACCAATAAATAGACACAAATGAATCTCATTTTTGGTTTGAATTGTTTAAATGAGTGAACAATATATGAAGACTAATCTCTAATACGAGTATCAAAACTATGAATGAAACCCAAATCCAGCAAAACTGCAACTTATAAATGAATGGTCAAAAATGCATTCAATAGCATGTCTTTATGTCTTCATTGGATGAGCTGATCGGCGATTAGATAAATATTTTGCTTACATTTTATGAAATATTTGCAAATGTAATGTAAATGATATAAAATTCATGAGTTATTAATACTCTAATAATCAGAATTGAATGAATAAGCGAAAGCCAGACTCTCGTCATTGGATTCCTGTTTATATTTTACATATTTATTTCAATTTTTTGGTTTTTGATAATTTAAATGTTTTAATAATATTTATACAAATGATTAAATTCCTATTTATTGACTAGAAGTAAGTTTAATTCAATAACATTATTAAACTATGAATACAATATCGTATATACATTTTATTGTATTCATTTAAATTGATGGGTAGAGTATAACTTATGTAATTTTATTAAAACGAACAAATTTATTAAATGTTTTTAATTTGAATATTGTCAATTGAATCAAATAATGTTAACATTTGAATTTTAATATTGAAACATTTTCATATTCATTTATGTATTAATAGTGTAAACTTGTTTTGAAATTTGTATTTAATTTAACAGTTGTGATAATCACTAATATTTTACAATTTGTATTCAAATGGCAGCAAACATATATTAATATCAAATTGTTACGAATGCACTATAAATTAAAACAAACGATTAAAGTGTTTAAAATAACATTTTTAATATAAAAGATATTTAAAGTTTAAATTTTGAACTGAAATTAATTACTTTCTCT